>JAGFPH010001983.1:149847-188199 GCA_018207615.1 Philaenus spumarius
TGGGGGGGGTTTTGGGGGGATCAAAGTTATTTAAAAACGACTTCTTCAAAACTACCGAATGGATTTGAATGAAATTTGGTATGTAGCTTCCGCTAGGGCCATAGGTGCTCACTAAAAAAGGGTTTGAAAAAATTCGAAATTTTAGGGGGGTTTGGGGGATCAAAGTTGTTAAAAAACGATTTCTTCAAAACTAGGCTACCGAATGGATTGGAATGAAATTTGGTATGTAGCTTCCTCTATGGCAATAGGTGCTCACTAAGAAAGGGTTTGAAAAAATTCGAAATTTTAGGGGGGTTTGGGGGATCAAAGTTATTAAAAAATGACTTCTTCAAAACTACGGAATGGATTGGAATGAAATTTGGTATGTAGCTTCCTCTAGGGCCATAGGTGCTTACTAAGAAAAGTTTTGAAAAAATTCGAAATTTTAGGGGGTTTTGGGGATCAAAGTTATTAAATCACGATTTCTTCAAAACTACCGAACGGATTGGAATGAAATTTGGTATGTAGCTTCCTCTAGGGCCATAGGTGCTCACTAAGAAAGGGTTTAAAAAATTCGAAATTTTAGGGGGGTTTGGGGGGGATCAAAGTTACTAAAATCATAATTTCAGATCTTTTATTATTATGACAATAGTGCTTTTATTATTGGAGATCTATATATATAACAGCCAAATAAAACTAACTGACTGAACACTTAAAAAGAATACAATTACGTTAAAAAGACTGAAATACCAATCACCACGGGCAACGCCCGTACGGGTCAGCTAGTAATATATATACCATAAACATTAAATATCCAGTGAACTGAAAACAAATGTAAATATATAAATTTAATCAACACAGTGATTATAAATAGAAATATTTAGTTTCTTAAGACAGTTGTTTATTTGAGTGAGATCAATTTAGACAAGACACTTTTGACATAGACGCAATAAAATATTTCTTCCATAAGATATAAATTTGAAGTTTGATGCCTATGGGGGCAGAGCCCTAGTGGTTGAGCATAAAACAAATAAGTTTTATAACATCTTGAGAAAAATCCCTTTTATTTGACATATCAATCGTCAATAGGACAAGAAATAATAGCCTGACTGGGCTCACAAAAAATTATTTAGGGAATTAAGAAGTAAGATTGTGTAAGATTAATGCACTGGTAACACACACTTGAAATGTTTATATTTTGAGTTTTGACACATTCCTTAAAACAGACCTCCACTTCATATTCCAAGCATGGCTGTTTGCACTATAAAAGAAGCAATTTATTTTTGTAAAAGTGTATTACTTTTCATGCAGTGCTTTGTATTTTTCTTCAGTGCCAACCTTATCACGTATAAGTCCCCTGAGCACCGTATCCAGCCTGAAACACTAGCTTAAGAAAGTTCACTCGCTTGAATACCAAAAGGCAGACGAGCTTGCAATTTGTCTAACTTATGTTCAAACTTGTTTTATTACTATAAGATACAATATGTTATAACAATATAAAATACTCGTTTAAATAAGGCAAGGACTCTGCACGACAGAACTTTTCACTTATATATTATAAATACGATTCATGCAACAATTGAAAAATGCTACAAATTTTAGGCTAGTTACAATAACGCTAGGCATTCGTTAACACCTCACTAATGTAACGTAGTCTTAAGCCACGTCCCTTTTAGTTTTGTATAAACACTGAGCATGAAAAACTGTTAGGTTAATTATAGTTTGATTATTTAGCTCGTGCATCACTGAAGATAACCTTTTCGTTGAAACCCGTTTGTATAAATAAACGTATTAGTTGTGTTTAAGTTTGATTCTATCAACATATGAATTAAGTTTAAAAGTTACAAACAGATGACAAAGTTTGGAACAGTGGTAGGCAAATGAATAAAATTCTCAGAAGTGATCAAGGTGTCCCATAAGTAAGTGCCAAACTTCGGGAAATGGTTCTATGGGTCAAAATAAGAAAAAAGTTCATATAAACATAGGCCCAAAAACGCTTCGTTTTCCAGATATCCGCCAATTGTTTTTAGTACAAAATAATTCTTATCTATAGAACGGGTTGACTGATTGAGTTCAAACTTGGTATGAAGTTTAACTTAACAATGGTATAACCCAAGAAAAATAACCGATTAAATCCAACCATGCGTTTTAAAATGACGGCTATTTGAAAATTTCAAACCTAAATTACTCAAAAACCGTACATTTTAACAAAAAATATCAAGACACCCTTTTTTTAGCCTTTTGATTCTCTATTGGATGGTGTTACTGTGAATACAATCGGATTAAGGATAATAGTTAAGTTATGTGTAATAATTGGATTGTCCAAACCGGAATCCTATACCAACACAGTAAATATTGTACGTACATTTGCTGTCATTGTCTTTAACTTAGCTATTACCCTTCATCCGATTGTTTTGAAAATTACACCATCCGATAAGGAATCCAAAGGGCTACAAAAAAGGTATCTTGACATTTTTTGTTAAAATGTACGGTTTTTGAGTAATTTAGGTTTGACATTTTCAGACAGCCTCCATTTTGAAACGCATTATTGGATTTAATCGTTTATTTTTCTTGAGATATATAAAATTGTTAGGTTAAACTTGGTGCCAAGTTTGAACTCAACCAGTCAAACCGTTCTCTAGATATGAATTATTTTGTACGAAAAACAAAACGGCGGATATCTGAAAAACGAAGCGTTTTCTGGCCTATGTTTATTTGAATTTTTTTCTTATTTTGACCAATAGAACCAGTATCCGAAGCTTGGCACTTTACTTATGTGACACTCTGTATAAAAAGACAAAAATGTTAAATAGTAACCCTTATTGTTGGATGCCTATTTTAAAGCCCTCGTTGAGACGAGAAAATTGGTGTAAAATAAACCCCTCTCCGAAACCCCAATCCAAAATGGCGGATCAAAGACGTTCAGATTTTCTACGTATTTTATTCTACATACAATTAGATGTGTATTCCACTTAAGATACAGAAACATTGTTCATTGGGAGTTTTTTTTTTTTAAATAATAATTAATGTAGATTAAAAACTTCGTGCAATGTTTTTTTTTTTTTTTTTTTTAATCAATACACATTTAATGTATCTAGAATACAATACGTAGAAAAATATAAATACTGAAATTCTTGGCTCCGTAATTAATGAACGGGTTTCGGTACTTTTGCATCACCCTTTTAAACCAGGTGTCTTAAAAGTCCTCCCCCCCCTTTAACTTTTGTGCTTGTTAAAACAAACAAATATCCTTTGGGGAACTATATTAACTTAGCCCAAAGTATATTTTGAAGCAATCGGAAATTTTGAGTGTCCCATAAAATGGGGGATTTTGGGGGCAACTCAAAATTTTTAAATGGTAAGTATGGTCATGTGATACTTCATTGTAAAGGTATATTTAAGACTAGGAAAATTACATAAAGAAAATAACAATCGAATCACCCCTAAAGTGTTGAAATAAATCGACATAAAGTTGCTAATATTTCGAAAAGGAAGAGTATTTAGAAAAAAGTTCAGGAGACAAAATATTTTTACTTCTACGTGTTTAACTTAAAAAAATGCTTTCAAATCGATTTCGTAAATTGTATTTTTTACAAAATTTTCAAAGATGTAGGAGTCGACTTAAGATTTACGACATTTATTTGGAAGCATTTTTTTAGGTCAATCACTTTGAAATAAACATTTTTTGTCTCTTGAAATTTTTTCTAAAAACTCTTCCTTTTCGAGATATTAGCAACTTTATGTCGATTTATTTCAACACTGTAGGGTCGCCATTTTGTTTTTGGTGGTCCGATTTTTATTTTCTTTACGTCATTTTAGTAGTCTTAAATATACCTTTAAACATTTTGAGTTGCCCCCGAAATCCCCTATTTTTAGGGGATACTCGAAATTTCCGATTGCTTCAAAAGATACTTTGGGCTAAGTTAATATAGTTCCTCAAATAATATTTGTTTGTTTTAACAAACACAAAAGTTAAAGGGGGGGGGGAGACTTTTAAGACACCTGGTATGAAGTAATGACACCGCATAACGTGTTCTGGGGATCATTATTGGTGCTTATTGACAATCCCGACCTTGGTTCTCACCATTAGAGACACTGCAACAGCTCATCTTTTCTATGGAAATTCCCTAATAATTACTACTTGTTTATAATGTTGCTTGTAAAGTAAATTAAATTATAATTTATCTCATTTACCCACTTTTGTGATGGGTAAAACTTGTACGAGAACGTTTCACTTGTGTTACTTGACACGAGCTTCATAAATTGTACAACACATTGTAGCTTGTATACATTGCACCCCTTTCGCGTGCCACAATGCTTTGTAACTTTGGGTGGTAAATTCGTAATTACGGGGATAAAGTTGTATTGTTTCAAACTTTGGATTTGCCTTGTCGCTGTTCGAAGGTTACTTTAAAACTCCTTTGTGACAGTTTATGTATTAATACCAAACTGAGTTTAGTTGTATGATTCGATGCACAGAGGCTACAAACTGAGCTCATAACGTGAGAGTTTACGTCAGAGTAATTCCTGTGATTAAATACAGAATTGTGGGAAAGAACATTATTAAATACTTGCAATAGAACGTAGTCGTAGTTGCAAGTTACGAGTAAATATACATTCAATTAAACATCAGGCAACAAAGATATTTCACGATAGAGTGTATTTATTCATTTCAAAATACTGTACAGGAATTTCACAACTATAAGTAGAATAATAATAATTAGTAATTAGAACTATAATTCGACCACGCGGCTGAACCGCTGACGTGGGTTGAGCGAATTTTCAAAATTAAGTTTATATTGTTACGGATTCAACCAACTATTTGGGAATTTAATCTACTCACTAAGGCGCTGAATAGCTGCCTATGTGTACGAAATATATTAGTAGAATTTGTATGAACCTAAGCCTCCAGTTTCGACTCTCGCAGTTTGCAGCTCGACCTTGCGACCTCGGATCAGAAGATGCCTCCATGGTAAAATCTCCCACGTAGATTCGAATCAAGTACTTTCATCGTATTTCAAGTTTTGATCGATTTTGGCAGAGCAAGCTATAAAATCTTGGAGAAAGACAAAAATTGTGCAGAATTTTGTCCTACATTTATATTTTTAGGTAAACCACAAAAAAGTTTCATTCTAGTACGAAAGATCTTAAAAACATAATGTGCTTCAGGTTGTTGGATATTTTTGGCTAACGTACTAGTCCGAGCGACTTAGACAACCAACTTATGTACCAAATCGGATTTAAAATGCGGCCGTTAGAATATGAACACTTATATACAGTACATACAATTTTTAATGACACCCAAAAACGTGTTATGGGTACCATGAGCAGTGCTCATTTAGAACTCCTGACCTTAGGTCTCACCATAAGGGTCACTGCAATAGTTCATCTTTCCTATGGAAATTAGTTAGTAAAAGAGTATTGACAAGGTAATTCGGGGAGGCTCGACCAATCAGAGCCGGACACTTTCAGTTTCCACGGAGAGTGAACAGGGTTGTCAACTTTCATCGTGAGGCACAGCATCTGACCTGAGTCCAGTTTGTATAATAAAAATTAGTTGTTTTAACTATTTAATTAACGTATTTATCTATTTTCTCAAAATAAAATACTATGAATTCTATTACTATAAATAGTATACATTTGGGTGTTTACCTCAAACCTATAACAGATAAAACAAATGTTCGGATCAAAAGTTTTTATATTTTTTTTTCCATTTTGTAAGCTCCCGGATTGAAATATAATAACAAAATATGTTAAATAGGTATAAATTTACCTGTATACGTCTTTTCAATCCTGTATTATGTTGCTTGATGTGATGACTGCAGTTTCGGGTTACCCCATCTTCCGGTCACATTAATTCAAATCACCATAAAAATACACAGTTAAATAAAACTATTTCTCTCACTAGTGACATCGTCGTAAAACACATTGTTTTAAATTTAAACATACGGCTCGTGACAAATAGTTACCAAGCAAAATGTGGTGCGACAACCCTATGAAAAAGGGAGGCCGAAAAACCTTTTTTCCATAAATATTCGACCCCTCTCGGAAATTTTTAACAATTTAAAATAGAAACATGAAAATTTGGCAATGCCTTTGGACGATTTATAACTACCTACTTTAACAAACATTCAAAACCTTGGCTTTGGGGGAGGGGGGGGGGGTCTTGAAAGTTTTTAAAGTAGTTACTAATCACACAAAGACATTCCCAAAAGTTCATCTTTCTATTTTCCTTTGTCTAAACGTTACGGAAGGGGTCCCATTCCATACTTTTAGATCACCTGGTATTCATATAATTAACAGGCAGTAAAGTTACAGTTTTCGCGCAATTAAATAATTACTAGTTCAAATTAAATAGATTCACTCTTTTAGATATTACTTCAATTACTGTTTTAAATTTTTTTTTATTAAATAACTTTACATATCAGTCCATTTGCAGTTTAGAAAACTTTCCATTTGAATGGTTGCAGGCAGAGTGCTATGACTTCATTATCTAGTTTTACAATACAAAACATATATTAATGAATTTCGATGCCCTTTAAGTAAAACCAAGAATCTAACACTTTTATATTTACAGGGTGATTTGAATAATGTTCCGAACACTTTCTGAGCTGATTCCACTAACAGAAATAATGAAAAAAGTTTGTACAAACATAGGTCACGAATTGCTTCGTTAGAGAGTAACAGCTGGCGAAAGATTTCACCCGTGTTTCACATTCCCCGCAGAAACAAAGACCTACTAAAATATGTAGGGCGTTAATTAAGGTGTAAAATTAAATTTGTATTATGTAAAATCAGCAGACAAATTTAATAAAATAGGTCCTACATCTGTAAAAACTGTAATGTTTAGATATCTGATGCAACAAGCAAAATATTAAAAGTTTAACAACATCACTTTAGGCTAGGCCTGTACTGAACCACACAAGTTTCTTGCATTTACATTCATTAGAATAGCAACCAAGATAGGAAATATAGACATTTAAAAATTAAATAAAGCAGTCTCGGGACTGCCGACAGAAGTGAAAACTGTAATGAATATAAATTGTTGGTCATATTGGTTTAATGTGAAATTTGATTATTTTAACACTACCATCAAGTAAATTCTTTTAACACAACTTACAAAATGAGGAAGCATAATGAATGTCCATTTCAGAGGTATTACTAAGTAAAGTATTTTGACACAACTTATAAAATGAGGAAGCACAATGTCAATTTCAGAGGTATTACTAAGTAAAGTATTTCAACACAACTTACAAAATGAGGAAGCACAATGTCCATTTCAGAGGTATTATTAAGTAAAGTATTTTAACACAACTTACAAAATGAGGTAGCACAATGTCCATTTCATTGGTAGCATGTATGTATTTTATATAGTGATTCAATTGTGGTACGGTACGGTATGCGAGATTTCATTCTGATACCCACTCAAAAAGTGTCGAACGAGCCATAAGAAGTTTTCACTTAAAAAAAAGAAAGCACTATCTCCATTTTAGAGGTCTCGCCAAGGATACTAATTCAACACAACTGCAAAATTATTAAGTGCAATATCCATTTAATAGGTATTACTAAGTAAAATATTTTAGCAAACTTACAAAATGAGCAAGTATAATGTCCATTTCCTCGGGAGCGTGATTAATCCATTACAGCTACTGAGTTTAAGCTTTTGAATTTACCACTGACTATTTTATTTCGTCGATTTCTTCCTCTTTTACGATCAGCTGTTACATTAAAGTTCTGGTTGAGTGCGTGTGTAAACCAACGAAGAAGAAGAAATCATTAACGAAATCAAAAACGTAAAGAGTAAAACGTTTCGCGAGTTCGTGTCTCATTCGAAAGTGCTCGGCGCCTAAAGAAGTTTAACCTAATTTAGCATTTAGAAAATATTTTATTTATTTGATCAACAAACGTGATTTATAAAATAAAAAAACTTTCTACAATGTTGCAATCACAATATCAACAACGGTTTCAGAATGTACATAAGTGATGACGTAGTCTTAAATTAGACAGACAAAATTGTCTTATGCGGATAAGGGTCTCCCGGGTGACGTAATGCGGTGGTGGTGAAATTGTTTCTTTTTCTTTACCGTGTCAAGGAAATGCATCAACTCCCTTACCGTAGTAAAATAGTTTAGCAGGAGTAAAAAAGTAACGCTTTATACCTGTAGTAATGTTTTCATTGTGTTTGTTGGAAATGTAAATGTATTTCAATTGAATTTATAATAGACCATATTGTGAGAAAATGGATAAATTGAGTACAATTTATGTTCAATTGCATACTACATATTCCTGGAGCATAAAAAGGCGAAACCACACGGTCTTCATTCAACTCAACTATTTCAATAGAATTATTTATTAATATAAATTAAAATATTTTAAACGTAATTTTTAGTTTTCTGTATTAGTTGATATATAGATGGAATTCTCTTTTAGCACTACCGATAGACGGAGAGAATATTTGGCCCATTTTTTATGTTTGTTTAATTTGAATTAAATTTTAACATTTAACATTTTTTTAAATTATTAGGTACTAGGGAAGACCCCTGCGTTCTCCGCACGCCAACCCCCAATGGAACCTTCTAAAAACATATGGTATATTTTATTTATAATAAAGGTGTAGGATTAATAATAACCTCAAAACAAAGATGGTAAATAATGTTAAATGTTCAAATCAAATTTTTTCTTATATTTTTTATAACAGCAGTTATAATAATGGTTAAAAGAACAAGCAAGGTACAGGTCTACACTTTAAAACCCAAACCTAAAAGCTAGAAATACAAAGATAATTACTTCAAATTTTGAAATCATCTGTTAATGGAAATATTGGAGCAAACAGCTATATTATCTGTTATTTTATTCAATTCGTTGCTATGGAAATAAATGTGAATACATGTGTTGGTTTATCATTCTAGGCCAAACCTAAGAATTTTTTCGACTACAAATATCGAAATAAAAAAAGTTTTTATCGAAATGAATTATAGCCTGTGTTACTCAAGGATAGTGTAGCTTTTTATTAGTAAAACTACTTTTTCAATCGGTTCAGTATTGCCAGACATTACCCCCCTACATACAAACAAACAAAAATACAAACTGTATCTCTTTATAATATTAGTATAGAAAAAACAAAACTTGACCTCTTTATAATATTAGTATAGATGTTCCATCATATGTTCTACATCTACCAGAGGGAAATTTTCGACAGATTCGTCAGTCATTATTGACGACGTCTGTGGTATCTGTGCATGTAGAGTAAGTCTGACGACTTATGGCTGATCTTCTTTTCCGAGTCATTTAAAATTATACATTTGAGTAAATAGTTTTAAAAAAATGCGACATTTGCCAACTGCAATGTTTGTTTGCTATCTATACATCTATACTATCTATGTTGTGTCTCTAGGCAGTGAATATTTTGCGAAAAACTGACACCGGCTTGCCTCAGACGTCCTCCTAGGCCAGGTCACACTGCAGCACGTAAACGGACGGACGAAAAATCGCTTCCCTGCTTATCAAATGTGCCAGTACACACCGAAATCCATCCGTCTGCGGACGTCTGCTGGCATACGTTTTGGAATCGCTCCGGAGGGGATTTTTTAAACGTCTGCTTGCATGACGCATGCGTATCACGCATGCGCTAATTCAGTTTCTCAACTGGCCCGCTAGAGGATCTAGGGTTTATTTACCAGCGAGGAGTGTCTGCTTTGTGTAAAGCACTTGGTTTGTGTTTCCTTGTATCCTGTGTTACGTTTTATATTAGGATGATAATTTCCCTACCAGGATGATTGTGAAACCAGCATGGTTCTTCTGAGCTAACTTTTCAATTTTAATATTATTGTTGTTTCAATTCAATTATTATTTTATTTTAATCTGTTTATTTAGCAAGGGCGTACGCAGGATTTTTGTTGGGGGTGAGGGGGGGGATTAGATTGAAAATAGAAGCTATTTTTCCAAACACTATTTAACAGCATAAATTGACATAATATTTACATATTTAAATATTTTTGTTAATATTGAAGTTATGATTATTTTTAATAACAAAAGTTACAAAATTACAAAGAAAATTACATAATTTATGGTCTTAAATTAAACCTTGGGTCCTTTACAGCCCAGTGACAAGTTGTTATTGTGTAATTTATCGTTGTTATTTTATCGTGTAGTGTCTGTAGTGTGCGTATATTAAAAGTTTAATTTTATACCTGTGTGTGATCATATGAACATTAAGAGAATGCTCTTCGTTATCCAGGCGATGATAGCCACCCAGGTTTTTCGCCTTAAAAAAAAAATATTTAATTGAACTTAAATCTCACAGTACACTGAAGACGAGCAGGGGAGAGAAAAGATCTGCAAGCGTCCGTCTGCTGCATTGTGAATTGGAAAAAACATCCGTCCGCATGCATAAGTCTGTCTGCATACGTCCGTCTGCATACGTCTGTCTGCTGCAGTGTGTGCTGGCCTTATATATATACAAAATTACTAATTCTTAATCGCATAAACGTAGACCTTCTGCCACCTAACGGTCGATAGCAAAACTATTTCGTGTAGGCTTTTGCGATATTTTAGACCTAGACGTGTATAATTGGTGAAATGGTGTATTGGAAGTGGAGGAAATATCGAAAGCGAGCTGGAAGGACAGTTAAGAGATCAGCATCGCATTCAGAGCGTTGCACATACAGACTTGTTTGAACAACTTGAATAACTTTTATAGAAAAAGAGGTATATACTCTTAAAACCCGTGTAGATTGGGTTTGCAAAATTTTATCAAAATCGGTTGAGTAGTTTCGGAGAAGACGAATTTGAAAAGTGCGCACGAAAATAATAAACTAAGCATTAGGTCTCCATTCTTTAAATACCTGCAAAAGTACAAATATATGCCTACATTTAGAAATTCAACTATTCGTGCATTCATAAACGTTTGTATACTAAATGTATTTTTACTAATTAAATGTTAGTTTAACTTTATTGTCAAGAAACACTTGACAACTAGGTACATAATTTGATAACGCCTACCCTACTATTGTATTGTATTGTTTTATATTTAGTGTTTATATTAAAACTAACCTAAGTATCGAAAAATTTAAAGTCATAATTTGAATTGCGACATAAATTGAACAATCGTACCGAAAAATTCTTGGGATTTTAGGCTTTTAGGAAGGTAACATTTAAACCTGTTTGCTTAACACAAATATGTAAAAGAATTATTTTTTGCAAGTAGGAGTTCAAACTTTATTATGTGCGCCTTTTTTAATAACTAACAGAATTTGTTAAAAATGTTTATCTAAGCCTTATAATTCTGTAAGCGAAATTTTAGATTCAAAATTGTGGGAATTTGGTAAATTGGAGGATAACGGGAGACGTATCAAATTAAAGGTATCGATTTAATGAACGAGGGAAAATATAAGTTTTTTCTACAATTAAAAACTAAAGGGTTTTTGAGGTCCCCGAAAACGAAAAATCCCCATAAGAAATACACGAGAATTTAAAAACGTCTGCTTTGTTTACATTTGGCATTAAATAAATAAATTAAAAACATATAACAGCTGTTCTAAAGTTTACATTAATAAAAAAACATTAGGTATTAAATAAATAAATTAAAAACATAAAACAGCTGTTCTGTAAAATAATATAACAGTTAATGTAAATTATATTTTTAAATCAAATGTAGTGTTCACATTTATACTATATACTAATATTATAAAGAGGTAAAGTTTGTTTGTTTGTTTGTATGTAGGGGGTAATCTCTGGCACTACTGAACCGATTGAAAAAATAGTTTTACTAATAAAAACTACACTTTCCCTGAGTAACATAGGCTATACTTCATTTCGATAAAAACCTTTTTTATTTCAATATTTGTAAATTTATTCGGAAAAATTCTTAGGTTAGGCCTATAATGATAAACAAACACATTTATTTACATTTATTACCATAGCAATACATTGAATAGAAGAACAGATAACATAGCTGTTTGTTCCAATATTTCCATTAACAGCTGATTTCAAAATTTGAAGCAATTATTTTTGTATTTCTAGCTTTTAGGTTAGGGTTTTAAAGTGTAGATCTGAGCCTTGCTGGTTCTTTAAACCATTATTATAACTGCTGTTATCAAATATAAGAAATAATTTGATTTGAACATTTATCATTATTTATCTTAGTTTTGAGGTTATTATTAATCGTACAAATTTATTATAAATAAAACAATATTTGTTTTTAGAAGGTTCCATTGGGGGTTGGCGTGCGGAGCACTAAGGGGTCTCCCCTAGTGTGTTTAAAATTACTAGATAAAGCTAGTTGAACTATAGTTTAGTCCACTGATAGTTATTTCAAGAATAAGACAGACAGTTCCTTTATCTCAAATGTCTATGTTCGAAAATGCATTTTATTAATTTATTAATAGCACTAGAGGGCTCTATTTCTTGCTCGCTTCACTAACCCCCACGGCAAAGCAAATGCAAACGGATTATTGTGTACTACGATATTTTCACGAGAATGATGATGGATTAAGAGTGAGATTGTTTAAATTTTTATAGAAGAGAGCACTATTATTACGACAAAGCAATATTTCAAACTTGTGAAGTAGGCTCAGTAAAGATTAAAGTTGGCATAATTTTAATAGTAATAGGTGTTTGAATTGTGATATTATAGTAATCATTTTTTCTAAAAAAACTGTTTTAGTAGTAAAATAAGAAAATGTTGTGTAGTAACCAAAGAAACTGTGTGTGAAGTATTAATTTTCAGATTGTAAATTTACCAATTCGGTTTGCTATCATAACAAATCTAAATTATGCTTTCAAGAAACAAGCGATGGTTCAGTGGAGGCCTAACCTATAATTATGTTAAGCTTATGATCCAAATCAGCTGTTTTGTTTGTAATATGTAGCAACAGATGTTTAAGCTTTAATGCAGTTAGCTTTTTCGTTTATTTTTTGTTTGTTTCTATTTTGTTAGCCTAACCTAAGAAAACCCCGTTTCTTGTGAAAAATCTATATTTTAAATTGCCTAAGTTGGTTGCTATGGCAATGAATGTGAATGTATTCAACAAACCTGGGTCGGGTCAGAATAGGCCACGCCTAGAATTGTGTTGCTAAGCTGTTGTTCAATCAGGTGTTTTATTTGTTACAGGGCTGGGAGTGAACCCCGTATTTTGACCGTTATCAACTCTTAAAATCAATATTTTGCAAAATATTTTCTTTATTAGTGCACTTCTACATAGTAGTTTGAAGGTACCCGAAAAATGTTAGGCCTCTAGCTATAATAGTTTTATATTTTTACAGTTATATTATTGTTGTTCCTATCTTAATATTTTAAACGATTTTATTGCTTTCTCGTACAGTAATTATTTTTTTACATTTTACTAAATTAAAAAAAAAATTACAGATTCAAAAAATATTAGTCAGTAATAGTTTAAATTTAACGTTTCTTCTATAATTTGTATTGTGCTCTAATCATTTAGCAACGAAATATACTGTACTAAGTATTTTAACGTCACATTTGATCTACATAAGGTATATTATTAGTATCAAATTTTCTGTATATTCATGTATGCAATTTGAGTTAAACACAATTTATGGTGAAATTAACAAACAACATTTTCGCTACCTGGCAGTTCATGTTCATGTTAAAGTGTATTATTGTTTTAACAGACTATAACAAATATTAATGGCGTTTACGCGTATCTCCTGCTTATTCCGACTTTCCCCATTTATACAACGACGCATGAAATTATGAATAATGACTCGCCTTGTTCTATTTAAAACTGCCAGTCAATAATACAATCGTATTTTTCAACGCATGACTATGAATCTTACTTAGTTGATATAATATATAAAAGCGAAATACCACTCACTCACTCACTGACTCACTCATCACGATTTCTCAAAAACAACCGAACGGATTGAATTGAAATTTTGGTATTTAGCTTCCTCTAGGGCCATAGGTGCTCACTAAAAAAGGGTTTGGAAAAATTCAAAATTTTAAGGGGGGTTTGGGGGGATCAAATTTATTAAAAAACGATTTCTTCAAAACTACGGAACGGATTGGCATGAAATTTGGTATGTAGCTTCCTCTAGGGCCATAGGTGCTAACTAAGAAAGGGTTTGGAGAAATTCGAAATTTTAGGGGGGGTTTGGGGGGATCAAAGTTGTTAGATCACGATTTCTTCAAAACTACCAAACGGATTGGAATGAAATTTGGTATGTAGCTTCCTCAAGGGCCATAAGTGTTCACTAAAAAAGGGTTTTAAAAAAAATGGAAATTTTAGGGGGGTTTGGGGGGATCAAATTTATTAAAAAACGATTTCTTCAAAACTACGGAACGGATTGTCATGAAATTTGGTATGTAGCTTCCTCTAGGGCCATAGGTGCTTACTAAGAAAGGGTTTGGAGAAATTCGAAATTTTAGGGGGGTTTGGGGGGATCAAAGTTGTTAAATCACGATTTCTTCAAAACTACCGAACGGATTGGAATGCAATTTGGTATGTAGCTCCCTCTAGGGCCATAGGTGCTCAATAAGAAAGGGTTTGAAAGAATTCGAAATTTTAGGGGGGTTTGGGGGATCAAATTTATTAAAAAACGATTTCTTCAAAACTACCTAACGGATTGGAATGAAATTGAGTATGTAGCTTCCTCTAGGGCCATAAGTGTTCACTAAAAAAGAGTTTTTAAAAATTGGAAGGTTTAGGGGAGTTTGGGGGTTAATGTGACTAAATCACGATTTCTCCAAAATTACGGAACAGGTTGGAATGAAATTTGGTCTGTAGCTTCCTCTAGGGCCATAGGTGCTCACTTAGATAGGGTTTGAAAAAAAATCGAAATTTTAGAATAGAATAGAATAAATTTATTACAACACAATTTTACAAACAAACAAAATAAATACATACATTTTAGGGGGTTTGGGGTATCAAATTTAGTAAAAAACGACTTCTTCAAAACTACCGAACCGATTGGAATGAAATTTGGTATGTAGCTTCCTCTAGGGCCATAGGTACTCAATAAGAAAGGGTTTGAAAAAATTAGAAATTTTAGGAGGGGTTTGGGTTGATCAAAGTTACTAAAATCATAATTTCAGATCTTTTATTATTATGAAAATAGTGGTTTTATTATTTAAGATCTATATATATAAAAGCCCAATACCACTCACTGACTGAACACTTATAAAGAATACAATTACGTTAAAAAAACTGAAAATACCAACCATCACGGGCAACGCCGTACGGGTCAGCTAGTCTATATATATAAAAGCTAAATACCACTCACTCACTCATCACGATTTCTCATAAACTAAAAAACGGATTGAAATGAAATTTGGTATGTAGCTTCCTCTAGGGCCATAGGTGCTCACTAAGAAAGGGTTAGATAAAAATAGAAATTTTAGGGGGGTTTGTGGGGATCAAAGTTATTAAAAAACGATTTATTTAAAACTAAAGAATTGATTGGAATGAGATTTGGTATGTAGCTTCCTCTAGGGCCATAAGTGTTCACTAATAAAGGGTTTTAAAAAATTGGAAATTTTAAGGGGGGTTTGGGGGATCAAAGTCATTAAATCGCGATTTCTTAAAAACTACCGAACGGATTGGAATGAAATTTGGTATGTAGCTTCCTCTAGGGCCATAGGTGCTCACTAAGACAGGGTATGAAACATTTCGCAATTTTAGGAAGGGTTTGGGGGGGATCAAAGTTACTAAAATCATAATTTCAGATTTTTTATAATTATGACAATAGTGATTGTATTATTTAAGATCTATATATATAAAAGCCAAATACCACTCACTGACTGAACACTTAAAAAGAATACAAATACGTTAAAAAGACTGAAAATACCAACCACCACGGGCAACGCCGTACGGGTCAGCTAGTATATCATATAACTAAACCATTTAAATTACTGTATTAGGTCAACTTAAAGTTTAAAAGATTACATTTGGTTCAACCGGAGTTAAATGTGAAGTTTTGTATGTGTTTTGTTGTTGTTATTATGTAAATAAAATACAATACAAATTTATTTATTACTAGTTATGAAACTAAAACTACGAGTGAGTTGAATTTTGTCAAACTTCAAAACTGAATTAAAATTGTTTATTACAATTTTTGCCCTCAAAAATTGGGTTGATGACAAACGAACAGT
The DNA here is from genome assembly GCA_018207615.1 of Philaenus spumarius. Classification (NCBI taxonomy): domain Eukaryota; kingdom Metazoa; phylum Arthropoda; class Insecta; order Hemiptera; family Aphrophoridae; genus Philaenus; species Philaenus spumarius. Next base: position 165,938 of record JAGFPH010001983.1, read on the forward strand.
TACTATTTTTATTGTTACCAGAGGTTTGCATTTGAGTAAAATATACGGCAAACATAATTATTTCGTGTGTTTGGGGTAGAGTGGTTTTAAGTTGACTTCAGAGAATCTCATGTCGTTACAACTTCTGTTAAACACAGCTGGTCGCAGTTTAACCGGATAAACGCTCACTTTGTAATGCCTTTACTTTACTTGATTTCTCTATGAGAGTTTTAAACACGTCACATTTGTCCTAATGACGTGGGACAAGTAGGCGTCGTAGATTATGGCTGTAAATTAAATGTCTAGTCAAATTTAAATAACTTCTTTGTTGTGTCTTAATAAATAATTAAAAATTTAAAACTTACTTAATTTTACAAATCAATGCTTTTAAACTGACATTCAACTACTATTCCCAGTAACATCTGTCTCATATATGGCTATATTTATCAGATGAATTAAATAAAAGAAGCGTGCATTTCCAAAACGCTGTAAGTGCCAAGATGAACATTTTTCAGGTGATTTATCTCACCTATAAACTATATAAAACTGTATAAAAGAAGCAGTAGTTTATTTCAATGAAAATTAATTTTTGTATACACAAAATTAACACAGAAACATCTCAGTTAGGTGTTATTAAGACACATTTAAAAGCATGTGAAAACGTTGTAAGTTCCAAGGTGCAAGCACTTATTTTATTGAGCTCTCTGGGTTGTTCGTTGGTCTTTTGTAGGTTCTTCAGCCGACATTTCTTCAAAATAATTCCAAGCCTGTGGTGAAAGGAATGTCAGCATATTTCTAATGCCACTTTTTTCCTGGTATACCAAATCTAGTTCAAGCAATAGGTAGGGTGAGGTCCTCGAAGCTTTCCACTGTCACGTCTTGTTTAGGACATTGATTCCAGTAGACCATACAGCAACTTTAAACGCTCTTTTGGCAACTTGAACTTGACCAAAGTCTTCAATTGTAACTCTGAACTGACAAGCTTTTGAAATAACCAACTTTTAAATGTCCAGAAAGATGTGGACAACAGCTTTGAAATCATGGAACTCTTAATTTACAATGCATGTGAATGGTTTTTCTGAGCAGTTGTGGCAACAATTTCCACTAGATTGTTCAGAGTAATAGCTTTGCATATTTTCTTTATTTCTTTAAACAACACTGACCCAGCTGTTGACAATACTTGCACACTGGCACTTCAAAGGTATTGAATTGCACAACAAATTGTTTTCCATTTTCTCCCACTAATAGGCACTACTATATACAATGTTTTGTGCCAGTCAGAATAAAGGCACTTACAAACAATTTCTGCAATAAAAAGCATGTAATGATTTTTGCACTTACAACTCTTTTTAAATGCGCTCTTCAAATAATTATTAGGTTAATGATATTTCGAAACTATATTTTAACTGGATTTTTAAGATATCTAGGCCCTATATACAGGGTGTCACACGTAAGGTGTCTCAAATTGGTTACGGTCGAACGGCTTAAGATAGAAGGATGAAACACAATTATTCATAACTAAATCCACCCCAAGGAACAGTGTAAAAATATTTTTAACATTTTCCGGATACAGGATGTTCTAAAAACTAAGAGTCACTAGTTCAAGTTTCAAATTTAAACATATCTCAAGTTGTACTTTTTTTAAAGCTCTATATTAGGCAAATATTTTGGCGAAAACAGAACTCAGTTATCTTTATCAATTTCAAAATGGTTGGAATTTTTGTGAAAAAATCAATATGTTTTGAATACCCTATATGTTATTTACCGACACAAATAGCCTTCTCCGATCCAAATTTCTTAATCTTCATATGAGGTTTTTTATCTTATTTTTACGTTGTTCCTTGGGGATTTTGTTGGAAATAATTTTGTTTCATCTTTCTATCTTAATCCGTTTGTCCGTAATCTGTTTTAAACACCATACGTGATACACACGGTATAGAGCCTTTGTCCTGTCTGAATGACTGACTCATATAGTATCAACGTGGATAAACTACTTAAGATACAAATACACAAATTTGTATGGTAAAATAACCCATAAGAATATCCTTTTAAATTTTCGTATTTGAACCTTTTTGCTCTACGTTGATTCTATGTAAGTCATTCAGTCAGTACAAAGCCTCTTATATAATATACAGATTGTTTCAATATTTTGGGGGAAGTCGTGCAAATAGTTAAATAAAGAAAATAAATTGTAATTTACAATTTGTTTGCTTTATTAGAGCCACTCATCGATTTGTTTTTGTTTAAAATGTTTATTTCCCTTCTTACGTCAGTAGATTTATTTATTTAAATTTTATGAATTATATCAAACAGTTTTTTACGTAATATTTAATAGTTTCTTTACTTTAGAAACGACCTTGTTCATCCCACTTCGTATGCAATATTTAATGTAGTATTCAATTTTTTTTAAATCATTATTTATGTTATTGTCATTTTATAAAATAAATAATTATTCTGTAAAATGTCATGTAGAACTTTAATAAGTTAATTGTATTATTATTATTATTGTACACTAGTAAGCCCCCGTGAAAAATCATAGGCTGATTAATTAGATACACACCAGAAATACATAATTAATAAAACAAACTACATGTAATATTATTATTTATAATTTATACTTGCCTTAGCAATCCTTTTATAAGTCTTATCGTTTACAGCTGTTTTACCTTTTCATTTATCATTCACAATCATCTATCGTTCTGATGATGCCTGAAAATTATAAGGCAAGTATAAATTATAAATAATAATATTAAATATAATAGCAATCGGATATGGCTACAACAATGGGAACTACATGTATTGAAAAACAACATTAAGGAATACTTTATCTAGGGCTGACGGGAATTTTTAACTGGGTAAAATGTGTACAATAATAAGGATTATAAAACTGTAGGCATATTTGTTAAACAATTTTATTTGCACAGTCTACGTTATTATATATTTAAAGAAATATACAAACACTATCTTTTAATTGGTTTTTATTTCATATTGACAGATCAAATGATTTAGCAGTTATTAATATTATAGTGAAGAAATTAATAATCGAATATGTTTATATGTTATACGAAGATGTACGAATGTTTCCGAAGTTAAACGAATAGGTATATCTTATTTAAATTTGAATAAACAAATATATTTATGACAAAAGGTTGTATTTATATACAGTTTATAACCTCAAAGTAAATATTATAACGTAGGGTATTATAGCATACATTACTTCTATAACTCATATTTAAAACAATCAACTTCACAAGAACTTGTAACGATTGAAGTTGTAAACGTAACACCAAACTATAATCTACACTGATTTGGTTTAAGTATTACTGTGATGGGTGAAATCAGCTCTTATATTATATGTTACTCACGTACGTACATACAATTCGCTTTTATAGGAGTTGATTATTTTGTTTTATGTGTTACATTCAAACAGAGTATAATATACCGTATTAATATTTCGTTTCATAATCTAATTACAAATTATCTAATTACAAATTGACACGTTTTTACACTAAAATTTTGTTAAATTGTGTTACGGTTACGGGAGCGAAGGAGGTGAATTTTTCGTCTAGAGGATGCGAAAGGAACAATTTCACCGTCACAGCATGACGTCACCCGAGAGACCCATCTCGACACAAGTGTGTAGACGCCAATTTCGTCTCGGTCTAATTTAAGGCAGAACCGCACTTTATGCTGTGAAATATCTTGAACATATAATTGGGAACAGTTCTGCTTTGTTTTAATTTATTGGAAAATGCACTGATAAAACGCCAAAGATACATGAGTTACTTTTAAAACAATATCGTCATTCAATAAAATCGGTTGTGTGTCTGACACTGATCAGATTTTCTGTTCACCAATTTTACTTAAAATATTCATTGTAGACTCAAAAAAATTTAACGCAATATATTTGTAGTAGGGTCATATACTTTTTAGCCGAATTTTTGAAGAAAGTAAAAGTTATTTCACTCGACACAACTTGAAAACGGTTGGTCGCAGGAGGGTATGGCTTCGTTTCTGTACGTTTGGAGGCCATTTGGAGGCGATAGACAAAATTCATTAATTTATATATGTGTACTATAGTATTAGCAAGCCCAGAATACGGGTCAAGCCCAGGTAGAGTCCCCTCGAACGCACGCGCACTCACACGCCTGACCGCTGGTGATTAGGACCTCCCTAACTTCCGCTCCATTAGTCAGCTAGTGGGCGTTCCTAGTGTCTCTAAAAAAAATTTTATTTTTCATTTTAGTTAAAAACTTTTAAAGGATATACATTCTACGCAATATTGCAAGAAAAATGATATAAAATAATATGCAGTTTACTTTACTAAAACTGCTGAAAATCATTGATATTAAATATTGGTTTATAACAAACTCAAGTTAATCAAAACAAATTTAATATTATATTAAAAGGGCTCAGACGAGTACAATCACTTGAACAAATTTAATCACGTTCAGTTAATTACGTTTAGTTAATTAAAAATTAATTTTAAGTCCATTCACATTGTTTGCCCTAACGCAAGTAATATTTGAACTGGCCAATCGCACGATTTACGGTATAATGCAGCATAAATATGTTACCTACTGTAAAGCGGGGTCTGTGACCTTTCATTAGAATGGCAGGTATTAAAAAAATTGTATTGTTTAATTGCTCGTTTTGTCAACTAGATATCATACATAAATTGTTTTTAAATTATCTTTGTTCTGGGTCTTTGGTTTTGTAATCTATCAATTAAGTATTCAATAAATACTCACAGAACATGTTGTTGTTTTATTGATTACCATTTGTATATTTTGAGCCATATACATTTATTACCAATTTTGTTCGTGCATAATACAGTATGTGCAGAACAATAATATTTTATGTCACAAATTAGTTATTAAATTTAAAATGAAAAGTTAAAGCACGGTCAAAGCAGTTTATGAGAAGCCAGTCGCAAACATACAAATATAAATACAAAACTCTGTTTATTTTAGAGTAGAACATAATACTGTATTTTGTTTGTAAGACTTATAGGGTATATTCCAATATTTTATATCATGGTTTTCAGGAGTTTCAGTAAAGTAAACTGCATATTATTTTATATCACTTTTCTTGTAATAGTGCGTAGAATGTATATCTGTTAAAAATTTTTACCTAAAATGCTAAATAAAATAAAGTTTAGTGTAACTGGGAACCTCCACTAGGTGATTAATGAAGCGGAAAATAGGATGGGTACGTTCGGTCCTCGCCGGCCCTAATCCCTTGTGTCTGTGTGAGTGAAACTACCTGAGGTCGACCCGAATTCTGGGCTTGCTAATACTATAGCTGGCCCGATCCGGCTTTGCACGGATAGACAAATCAAAGTTAGATGTATATTAACAAAAAATATATTATATCAATAAATATATTCCACTATGTATTCCTTATGGGAATTTTAGTAACTTTTACCCTTCCAAACCCCAATAAAACTTCGAATTTTTAAACCCTTTCTTAGCGAGCACCTAGAGCCCTACAGGAAGCTACATACCAAACTTCATTCGAATCCATTCGGTGGTTTTGGAGAAATGGTGATTTAGTAACTTTGACCCCCAAAAGCCCCTCTAAAATTTCGAGTTTGTTGAAAACCTTTCTTAGCGAACACCTGGGGCCTTAGAGGAAGCTACATACCAAATTTCGTTTCAATCCGTTCAGTGGTTTTGGAGAAATCTAGATTTAGTAACTTTGATCTACCCAAATCCCCTAAGATTTCAAATTTTTTGAAACACTTTCTTATCAGCACCTACTGCCCTAGAGGAAGCTACATACCAAATTTCATTCCAATCCGTTCCGTAGTTTTAGAGAAATCGTGATTTAGTAACTTTGACCCCCCCCAAACCTCCTAAAATTTCGAATTTTTTTAAAACCTTTCTTAGTCAGAACCTATGGTTCTAGAGGAAGCTACATACCTAATTTTATTCCAATCCGTTCAGTAGTTCTTGAGAAATCGTGATCAGTGAGTCAGTGGATATATATATATATATACAGGGTGTCCTCGAACTCTCTGGACCCCTTTTGTTGATATGTTCCTGGGATCGAGAAAAACATATTTCACAATATATACATGGGTCTACGAGGCTTATTTTTTTGTCTGTCTGTCTGTATGTGTTTTTTACAAAATACTTAATATTTTTAAAAGTATAAAGGATATTGAGCTCAAACTTTGTACGCCTATTTGTTGCGTAACCTCTTATCACTGTACAAAATATTAGAACATTATTTTAAATATTTTAATAATGGCGGTCGTTTATAATTTTTAATGTCAAATATCTAAAAAATCGCTAACTTTACAAACAAATTACAAGAGACAAAAAAGTTAAATTTTTTAATGACAAACACAATGGTTTTTTTATTTTGTCTGTAGCTCAAAGGATAACAGAGATATTGACAAAAAAATGAAAAATGTATTTTTTGGTAGTTGTCAACAATGCCCAGAATTACTAGAAACAGAATATTTTAAAGTTATTATGAGCTAAAATAATCAGTTATTTGCATTATGTTCCGAGCATTTTCTGGTTATTTGCATTATGTTCCGAGCATTTTCTGAGCTGATTCTACTAGCAAAAAATATTGAATAAAGTTCATATATTCATAGGTCCGGGAATGTTTCGTTAGTGAGTTACAGCTGGCAAAAGATTTCACCCATGTTTCAGATTATTCACAGAAACGAATCGCTATTGAAATATGTAGGACGTTAGTTAAGGTGTGAAATTGAATTTAGTTTACGCAAAATTAGCATATAAATTTAATAAAATAGGTCTCAGTTCTGTAACTGCAGTAATTGTTCAAAACACAAAATTCTATCCGAATTGAGACCGAATTTTACATTTTGGGTCAAATGTTGCAACAATTACTGCAGTTACAGTACTGGGGATCTATTTTTTTAAATTAGCTGCTCATTTTACGTAAATTAAATTATATTTTAAACCTTAATTAACGTCCTACATATTTCAATAGGGATTCGTTTCTGTGAGATATCTGAAACACGGGTAAGAACTCTCTAACGAAGCATTTCCGAACCATTGAATATGTGTACTTTTTTAATTTTTTTGCTAGTAGAATCAGCTCAGAAAGTGCTCGGAACATAATGCAAATAACTGATTACTTTAGCTCATAATAACTTTAAAATATTTTGTTTCTAGAGTAATTCTGGGCATTGTTGACAACTACCAAAAAATACATTTTTCCTTTTTTTGTCAATATCTCTGTTATCCTTTGAGCTATAGACAAAATAAAAAAACCATTGTGTTTGTCATTAAAAAAGTAAACTTTTTTGTCTCTTGTAATTTTTTTGTAAAGTTAGTGGTGTTTTATATATTTGACATTAAAAATTATAAACGGCCGCCATTTTGAAAATATTTAAAATGATGTTCTAATTTTTCGTACAGTGATAAGAGGTTACATAACAAATAGGTGTACAAAGTTTGAACTCAATATCCTTTCTACTTTTAAAAATATTAAGTATTTTGTAAAAAACACATACAGACAGACGAAAAAATAAGCTCCGTAGACCCATGTTTATATTGTGAAATATGTTTGTCTCGATCCCAGGAACATATCCACAAAAGGGGTCGAGAGAGTTCGGGGACACCCTGTATATATATATATATATATATATATATATGCTTTATTCCCGTATCGATAAGTGGTAGTCAATATGCTTCAAAATTACTGATGTTTTGGTGAAAGGGTCCTAGTATAATTCTTCAGATACGTTTTGTTTGTTTTTCTATACGATTGAAAATGGCGGAGTTATACCGTTTAATCGCTTTTGTGTAGGGATTTGAGGCGTATATAAGCCCGTGTACATTTTGTGTATTATATCATTCGAAAGGCAATAAAATTCCAATAATCATGTTCTTATGTATTTTAGGTACAGTTCCCGGTACAAGAAACAAAACGCGTTGGAAACTCCAGATAGATGATTTCTTTCATTATCCATGTGAGATAATTGTGCAATTTATACCACTCATAAGCCCGAGTACAATGCGAGCTATATCCATCAAAATGCAATTAAATTTACTATAATCCTGTGCAAAGGTATTTTTGTTATAGTTCCCAGATCAAGAAACAAAATTCATAGGAAACTCCCAGTATTTAATACTAGTTATTCGCGGATAAGAAAATTCGGCTATGGTAATAATTGCTGCTTACGGTTTTATACAGGGTGGAACAAAGTTAGTGTTAAAAATTTCGGGAAATGGTTCTATGGGTCAAAATAAATAGAAAATCAAGAATAATATTTTTTCGAAAAACGCTTCATTTTTCAAATATCCCACATTTTTTCCCTTTTACTAAATAATTAATATCTAGAGAACGGTTTAACCGATTGAGTTCAAACTTGGCATAAAGTTTAACCTAACAGTTATCTATCTTAAGAAAAATAAGCGATTATATCCAATCATGCATTTAAAAATGGCGGCTGTTTTGAAAAATTTTAAATATTGAATCGAATTGTGAAACATGAATATAGCGATATAAAATAGTACATGTAGGACTACGAACAATCAAAATTGTTGACTAATCGTAGATAAATGTGAAGCCGACAGGTTATTAGAAATTGTTTAAGACTGTATTTAAAAATCCTGTACTTTTGAATTGTACTTTGAATTTTGAATGCTTTTAGGAAGCTTATTCATTAACTTTGCGCCAGCTTGTGAAAGAAGTTTACAGAATAAATTTAATGTGTGCTGTCTGGCACGATACTCACAAGCTTGCCTGGTGCTGGTGGTGTAGTTATGTATATCCATATTTTGGACATAATCACACTTGAATTAAAAAAAAAAAAAACAACGCTTCAAGTATGTAAATACACGGGAATGTAAGAACTCAGAATTTCTTGAAATAATTTTTACGACATTTTTTATTTAGCTCCGCCTTACAGTTCTTTTTTGAAAGACAAACACTCTTTTCATATTCTGAACTGTGAGTTTCCCCAATTGAGAATTACATTGTTCATATATTGATACACTAGCCCATAACAGGCTGTTAAAATTATCGATGTACCACAGTAAACTTCAAATTTCTCAGTACACATATAGCTGAGCTAATTTTGACAAAAGTATTGCTCATGTGGTCGTGCCAGTTCAATTTGTCAGCAATAATTAGAAGACCCAACAATTTTATTGATTGCTTTTTACCTAGCATGATACTTGGTGTCTGATTTGAGCTATGCTTTCCCATTGCTTGATTGACTGTATACCACTGACAAACTAATTTCACATTTAGCAGAGCGATTTGTTTGATGACAGCTCTTTTATCACAATTTATAATTAAAACATAAAATTTATAAAAGCGAAAATAAAAACGTAGTATTAAAAAATGAGTTCATATTTTTTATTGTAAATCTTTACCATCTAAATTCAATTAAACGTTTCAAAACATAAAATTAAACGCAAGTGTTCTTCCTATAATCAAAATACAAATCTAACGAATAAAAACAAAAATAATATTGAAAAAATGATATTTTAAAAATTATCTAAACACTACTATGCTAAAAAATATTAAAGATTAATAATAAATCTTACAAACACAATTCCCTTGAGTTGTAGAGAACTCATTGAAAGTAAAATATCTTAATGAGTTACTAAATTCCATTTACAAAACATTGTCATCACGGAAATTGATACTAATAATTATTGCTTTGACTTTTGACTACTTTGTCTCTTTATTTAACAGCTGTAAATTTTATGAAACTTTGCTTGGGAATGTAACTTCTCGTCTGTTCCTAACCAAAATATTTTCGTAATTTACCCAGTTTGCTCCCGGCCTAATACGACAACAGATTACTGATAAAGTAAGACGTGGTGTTTAAGTTAATTACAAACTAGACTTTCTGTTTTAACGTTTTACTTCCTAACTAATATTATTACGGAAGTTTGTAATGCAAGTGCTTTATTTATTCATGTTTTTAAATTTATTATTCAGATGAAACATTTTATATAAAACTATTAGCTTTCTCAGAAGCAAACAGGATAGCGACTGATTTAAATACAATCGACTTAATGCAATGAATGAGAATAATTTTCCAGTTGAATAACTTATCATCCGTAGTCATTAAACTTTGTTCATTTCAATTTCATTTTTTACTAATAAACAATACAGTAGAAATTTAAGTAATACAAACGTGAAAGACACAGGAGATAGTAAAGAGATAACAATGGCGTAGAAGAAATAATGTTAAGACAATGTTTGGGAGAAAAATAAGAAGAATAAACAGGTCTGCTTTATAAAGGAAGAAGACTTAAGGGTCTTCTATACCTTGCGTAAAACAGCAAAAATATGCACTTCGTATTACCGTGTTTCGGACGCCGTTTTTCAACCTAAAAAGTTGTGAAACATCTTAAATTGTTCTTAAAGGCTTTGTGCTTTTGTCTTATACCTCATAATTGAAAGAAATCGTCGGCAACTCCTTTTAATCAACAGTTTAAATGAGTAAAAATCGATTATTTTTAACGCATTTTTTGGGAGTTTTAAGCAATAATTTCCATATTTTAAGGTAACACGTAAAAAATGTAAAGCCTTCTTTATAACTTAAAGTAGTTTCCCAGATTATTAATTTATAAATAGAATCCGGAACACGGTATTACGAATGCATGTTTCAACGATTTTGCGGCTTGAGTCAGGCATTTTGCATTGAAATCATACTGTACACTCGGGAGTTTTCTTCAAGGTAAAGAAGAGCCTTAAAAGAGAGAATGACTGAGAAATTAGAGTCATAAAGTGCAATGTTGGACTTGCAAACTATGTACTGTGCAAAATATGGTTGGAGAATCATAGTAAAGAAAAGAGCTACAACGAAATAAAGAAAAACGATGTGTTTAAAAGAGAGTTAGTTATACAGAAATATAAAATAGCCATACGTAATAATAAATCTTGCCAAACAATTCCCTCGAGTTGTAGACAAGTTGCGAAGAAGTCATTGAAAGTACTAAAATACCTTAACGAGTTTCTAAATTCCATCGCCAACAGGGAAATGAATTTGAATAATTATTGTATTGCATTTTTACTACTTTGTCTCTTCACTTAACACTGCCTTTAAATTTTATAAAATTTAATAATTACCATGATTGCTTGTACTTGTAGTTACATGGCTCTACTGTTGTTTTATAGTTGACGTAAATTAGGTCTTATAAATACAAAAAAAAAATAGTATTGCCATACTCAAGTATTTACATTAATTTGTAAAAATAAATAAATTTAGACCATAATCGATTTTTTTTGTAGAGAATTAACTGAGCGATTAACTACAGAACGTCCAGTATTATGTAGAAAATAAAACATTGGGACATAAATGTTAAGAACTTTTTTTGAATACGAATTTTAATTAATTCTTGAACAATAACATTGGCCGACCTACCTGATAAAGAAAAGGGTAAAATCCTTTCGTTTGTTATTATTTAAGATAAATCTTTTCAATTTATTAGACAGTGACTTAGATTTTTAATTCCAGACAAAGCCTAACCTGCTAAAAGTGTTTCATGTACTCAGTTTATGTCTTTTGTTATGTTTTGTATTTTCTCTCAACACCAACCTAATCACGTTTTAGTCCCTTGAGCACAGCAACTAGACTGAAACACGTTTCCTAGCAACTTTTCTGAATACCAATTGCTTTCTTCTTTTCTCTCTCTCCCCCCCGAGTGTACAACACACTCTAGTCATATGAAAGGAACTACTAATATTGCATATTTTAATTTCAAATAGGCATAAAAAAAGAAAATTTACACGGTGTCTAGAAATATTTTCCAAATTTCACCACGCTATTATAAAGGTGAAAATTCGAAAAGAATTTCAATAATCATAGGTCCGAAATACTTAGTTTTCAAAATATTCGCCATTTGTTTTTGTTTTTACTAAACACTTAGTATCTTTCGAAACAGAAAAGATATTATTAGTGTAAATATACGTTACCTGTTACCTATGTACAGAAACCAGAAAGTTATTTTGTATACTTTAAAAATGGCAGTCATTCAAATTTTTAATGTTTAATGTAAAATATCTCTAAAACCGCTAACTTTACAAAACTTTACTTCTCTATGATACAAGATGAATCAAAAGTCAGGACCCCCCTCTATTTATTCCCCAAGTAAATATACAGAGATATCCTTTGGGGAGTCATGCAATCTTGGCAGGAAGTTTCAATTTACGAGTTTGAAAATGTCTAATGTCCCCAAAAAATTAGGATTTTTGGGGCAACTCAAAATATTTAAATTTGAACCCCCTTCAAGTTTTTGAAGGGCTTACAGAACCTTAACGAACGGTGAAAACCAGAGTTCGCTATCTCTTCTCTATCCAAAATGGTATCCCGTCAAAGTTTAATGAAGTCTACACTTACATTAGTTTTCTTTAGGTAAAGTTGTCTGTGAAGAAACTAGGTTCTTTGTTGATTGTGTTCTAAATCAGTTAGGAATGCAATAGACAAAGATTCCAATGAAGAACACTGATAAGAAGTCTGTTTGCATTGAGTGACTTTAGTACTGCAGTCTTTCCCAGTTTGAACTACCATACGGTTTAGTACAATATCTTGTTTCTTTGTTTCAATATCATCATATCAGAAAAGATGATATTTACAGTTTAACTTGTATTAAGTTATTCTGCTTATAGGTTATTGGTTTTCTGTTATTTATCCTAATACGCTATAAACCATCCATCTGTAGTCTTGCTTGTCTGCCTCTATGTAACGAGTAATGCATTTATTAATCGCTACACTCAAACAATTAGGCTACTTCTTAAATAAGAGTTTGTTTACTTTTAAGTCTAAAAGCATGGAATGGCTCCGATTTAATATTAATTAAATTATATAGTATGTAGCACTATTGTATTTATAAATATGTAATACTATTTTATTGTTTTTTTTTTAAGAGAAAATAATTAAATTTTGAATTTATTTCAAAAGATTTAGCTGGGCCCGGGCCCAACCAGCCCACCCCCTAAAGCCGCCCCTGGTTTGGGGTTTCCCCATATTATATTAACGACCATTTTGATTTATTTTTTAAGAAAGGTATTTTATCTGAAGCATAGTAGTTAACGACAACAGTTTTCCAAACTAGTAATATTATCGAAACTACTTTGCTTTAAATTATAAATCTATTTAAAATTTTAAAATAAATTTACAAAATTTCAATAAATGTAGCCGCTATTCAGTTAAACGTATTGTTAATAAGTCAAAATAGTATATTGCAACTGCAATCTAAGAAATTTACCAGAGCAATAATAATGCAATCGAGATAAAGTTCGTTTTACATTTGAAATTTATTACTTTTTTTAAGTTTCGAAGATTAAATTCTGAACGCAGCTCATTAAAACAGTTGGGAAAAGTGTTGGAAAGTTTATGAACTTCGTGCATTAACGCAGTTATAAGGGGTAATATTTCACAACTCCCTTCTATCCTTCAGTAGATTAAATTAACTGGTTTAAATAGATTTTAAATTAAAAACCTGAATTTTTTTCAAAATAAAAGATGTTAGTGTATTTTGACTAGTAAATAACTGTAAACATTAATCACATGTTTTACTAACGCTTTACTTTCACAACTTATTTACTTTATTTTACTTACCGATATTTTATAATTATTCAGGATGAGTTTTAAATGTCCCCCCCCTAATTTTTTCCGCATTTCTTAAGATATCGACTCTCAACCACCGCCGAACATAATTGATTAGTTTATACTTTCTTTTGATGAGGTTCACATTTTTGGCCGCCATCTTGGATCCGCCATGTTGGAATGAACTTTTATTTTTTAAATTTAAAGGTAAGGTTTAGAACACGATGCCGCAATTGGTTTTTAATTATCTGCTTTCGTTCTCGAGATATTAACAATTTTGTAAACAATTATAAATTTTCAAAAATCCCTTGTTTTATTCAATTTAAAAAAAATATCGACCCTTTATCATCAGATATCACAGTTTGGTAGTAGCTTATAGATTTTTATTAAGTTATAAATTTTTACTGCCATCTTGGGTACGCCATATTGGATTGAGATGCTTGTTTTTAATGTAAATGTGGTGTTGTGACACATGATTTTGAACTAATTTTTACGCTTTACACGCTGCCGCAATCAGATTTTTAATTTAAAATCCATTAATTGTTTTTAAATAAATAATTATACTAAAAAAAATTCAATTAAATCAGGTTAAACTTTTTTTTAAACTTTAATTGTTATAAAAGATTAATTATTCCTTAAAATAAAATTTAAAAGTCATTGTGTCATCATTCTGTTTAGGCCTACCAGGATTTTTAACACTTGCAACACTTCCGGTTTTTCTAAATTTACTGAATAATTCTCTGACATATTTAGTGCAAATTGGCCTGTCGGGATGTAAATTGTTGAAACGTCTTTCAGTTTCATGAACGTTTTCTTCTGAAGCACCATAAAGTAAATTATCTGTACTTTTTCTTGCAGACTGCGAGCCATATTAACTAGCCTATGCAAATTTTTAGAACTATTATTATTTAAAAACAATTAAAGGATTTTAAATTAAAAATCTGATTGCGGCAGCATGTAAAGCGTAAAAATAAGTTCAAAATCATGTGTCACAACTCCACATTTACATTAAAAACAAACATCTCAATCCAATATGGCGTACCCAAGATGGCAGTAAAAATTTATAACTTAATAAATATCTATAAGCTACTACCAAACTGTGATATCCGATGATAAAGGGTCGATATTTTTAAAAAAATTGAATAAAACAAGGGATTTTTGAAAATTTTCAATTTTTTTACAAAATTGTTAATATCTTGAGAACGAAAGCAGATAATTAAAAACCGATTGCGGCATCGTGTTCTACGGAAAAAAATAGTTTGAAATGATGGGTCACAACCTTACCTTTACATTTAAAAAATAAAAGTTCATTCCAATATGGCGGATCAAAGATGGCGGCCAAAAATGTGAAATGAAAAATGGAAATATGAGCTATATCAGTGACTCTTATGGTGAAACAAAGGTCGGGAGTGGTACATGAGCATCGATTATGGTCCCCAGAACACGTTTTGGAGTGTCATTAAAAATTGAATATATGTGTTCGCACTCTAGAGGCCGCATTTTGAGACCGATGTAGTCCAAATTCGTTACACAAGTTGGTTTTCCAAGTCGCACGGACGAATTCGTTAGATGAAAATTTCGCTTTTCGACCGGAAGTAACTATTTTTTTAGATTTTTCGTCCTAGAATGATACATTTTTGGGGTTTTATCTAAAAAGATATTATTCTTCACATTTTTTACTTTCTCCACCCTATACGTAGTATATGGAGAAAGTATTGTTTTAGTCCAAATTTTCGAATTTGAATATTTAGCGGAATTATCCGATTTGGTGCTTCCTGAATAATTGACATGTTTGGTTGAAATTAGTTCGAAATCGATCGAATAGTTTAAATAATAATAATAATATAATATCATAATATAATATAGATGTGTGTTACATGCATCTAATATTTTTCATTGTAACATTTTCCTACTTTTGCAATTTTAAATAACCAACTCCTATGCTACTCTTGGTAAGGTATAAAGTTTCAACTGGGAGAAAATAAGTGGCAGTTATCTGGTACCGTTTATTTGTTTACAAGACCTTATAACCAGTTTGGTTCTCTCAAAAATCGATCACCATAAAGTACCATAAAAGTACTCTTTTCAAATCCTCGAGGAGAATTTTACCGTTTGGGCAGTTTCTGATCCGAAGCCGAAGCTAGTTCTGCCATGTTTCGTTTTCGTGAAGCTAGTTTTTCTGCTGCTAGCGAAGCGAAGGAGTCCATAACCGAGGCCGCAAGGTCGATGGCAAGAGAGTTTTCCGCTGCGAAATGAAGCAGCGCGTGGGCCGTGGCTGGAGGCTAAGGTGCAAACAAACTCTACAATATATATCATACATACGGCAGCTATTCAGCGCCTTCGTGAGTAAACTTATTTCCCAAATAGTTGGTTGAAACCCTTAAACATATAAACTTAATTTTGGAAATTTGCTTAACTCACGTCAGCGTTTCAGCAGCGCGATCTAATTATTTCCTTTTTTCGTTGTGTAGCTCTTTTCTTTTCTATGATTCTTCAACCTTATGTGTGTCTAATATTGCCTTTTCTGACTCTAATTTCTCTTTTATTCTATCTTTTCCCTCTTCTCCCTTCATTCCTCAGTCCTTTTGTTTATTCTTCTTCTCATTATTTTTCTCTTAAAAACCTTTTCTCTGCCTTCCAGTACTCTCTCTACATTTCTTCTATATCATTGTCCTCTCATTACCGCCTCCTGTGTCTTTCATGTTTATATCGCTTTTAATTAAGTTTTACTTATTAGTAAAAAGAAAGCTGAAATAAACATAGTTGAATGGTGACATGAGATAAGTTATTCAACTCGAAAATTTTATTCTCATCCACTGAATTAAGTCAATTATATTTAACTAACATGCATTATGCCTTTATACTGTTTTCTTTTGAGGAAGCTAGTTGATATTAAATGTTTCATCCAAATCTTTAAATTTAAAAACATTAATAAATAAACCACTGCATTACAGATTTCCGTAATAATATCAGTTAGGAAGTAAAACGTTAAAACAGAAAGTCTAGTTTGTAATTAACTTAAACACCACGTCTTACTTTATCTGTTGTAGCATAAGGCCGGGAGGATACTGGGTAAATTAAGAAAATATCTCGGTTAGGAACTGACGAGAAGTTATGTTAATTTCATCGCAAGCAAAGTTTTATAAAATGTACAAGTATTTAAATAGAGAGACAAATTAGTAAAAAGTCAAAGCAATAATTATTCGTATTAATTTCCCTGCTGACAATATTTTTTTAAATGGAATTTAGTAACTCATTTGGATATTTTACTTTCAACGAGTTCTTCTCAACTTGTCTAAAACTCAAGGGAATTGTTTTGAAGTAATGTAGTTTTTCTTTCTATTTTAAGTTTTTAGTATTTGATTTTAGCAGAAACGCATTGATTTTTTTTATAGCATGTAGTGCTTAGTTTCCTAATCAAAAATAAACTTGTTTATTACTACTTTTTAATTTTCACGTATATATTTGGCCGACCGAAGCGAGGTCTCCGTTTTAACTAGACCGTTCGGCATTTCGTCTGTGTGTCTGTTTGTCTCACGATTACTGCCAAACGCCTTGACCGATTTTGACGATTTGTTGCATGAATGTTCCTTATTCCTAGGCCGAGCAACGTATATATACGGTTTTTTCCATTTTTTGTTTTAACCCCTTAAATAAAATAAAAATGGCGGCCGGACCGTTTCTCTCAGTGTAGTCTAAGCTTTTTTCCAAAGCCAGTTTGTGGCGTAACCGTAAGTCGAATTTAAAAACTAATAACATTTTGCTGGTTGCAAATTTGATTTTCATCAAAATTGTATTCTTGATTTTTTTCCTTAGGCCTATCTCTAACGGTAAGCTCACAAAATGGCCGTAGACTTCAAATTTGTTAAAAATCGTCCAAGTTTTTGTATTTCAACCATGTTTTATACGTTTATTCTAAAGCAATTCAAAAGTGTTCAATAGCTTTTTTGTAGATAAAGGTTCAAAGAATTCATATATGCCAGTAAAAAAATGATTGAAGTAAAATTAACAAAGTTATTAGCTCAAGAAACAAGCATATTCAGTAACGAAAGGAAAAAGTTCAACTTTAGGCCTACATAAAAAGTAGTAAAAATTATTGTAATCTTTTTCATAAATAAATGTAAAAACGTTTCGTAATGTACTTCTAAATAGAATTGTATAACAATATTTATCAATTTCAAATTTCTTATTTTGAAAACACTAGTTTTTAAGTTTCTACTACAAGACTGCTACAAATATGACATATAATAATAAGAAAGTGTAAAGGATAAGAAAGTGTAGAGAATAAATCAACGAATTAAACTGTATACTTGTAAATTATCAGTGTAAATTTCATGAAAGTAATTGACTAAGCTTTACTTGAATTACAAAATGAGATGAAACAAATGAAACCTCTCGGCGATAAAGGACATACAAAAATGACCTTTGGACACCGTAGGAATTGTTGGTACATGGGTTGAGATCACTATCACGACGTTTTAACATCGTTTGTTTTCATTATTTCTAATATTGGAATATGATATATGATATGGAAGTTATGGAACTATAAATACATTGTTAAGTTTTAGTTATTTAAGTATGTAAATATTTAATTCTATGTTGTCCCTCTATAACGCGATATTTTTAGCTATCTTACGCATTATTAACATAAATAAAACACAATGCCGCTAAAAGAAAATCTTTAGCAGTTAAAGCTCAAGGAAAGAAAAAACGAGGACTAGAAACCCCGGAATCGCGGGAATTGCAAAATAATGTTTCACTGGCTACACCTTCTGCTTACTTCCTTACTGGCACACTATTTTTAACCTAAGCTCAAATCCACATTTGTTATTTCAAAGAGCGAGGTCTACTCTTCACAGAACTACTAGTTATAAAATGTACAAAAAGAGTTTATTTGTTTATATTTTACACCAGCATAAGACATTGTAACCTAGATTAATATTTAAAATAAAAATATATACTTGTTTTATGGTGTTGACATGTTGTTTTAAAACGGTTTATTTAAATTATATTTACGTTATATTTTTATTTCTTCTAAATGTAATGCATTTGACAGCAGTGCTCACACTGGGTTACACGAAGCAGTTTTGATCAAAGAGAAATAGAATTAGATTTGCAAAAACACAACGAAGATACGAAAATTATAGATAGTGTAACAGTGATTTGTTTGCACATTGAAACTAGTGTTGGGAGTTTCCGGAATCAAATTATTGGTGATTCCGATTGTTAAAATACTCGGAATGTTCCGTTATTTCCGAACGCATTCGAATAGCACGTTCAGAATCATCTTGCTACCTGCTATTGGAAGCAAAAGTCTGAGATCATCCAAAACAGTAAGCCTAAGTCAACGTTGGTCGACAGTAATAAAATATTCGGAACAGTCTTAAATAGGTTGTTGTTTTATTTTATTAGTTTATGGAATTGATTTAAATTTTGTTTTCTGAATATGATTGTTAATAATTACTACTTTTTTATTATTATAATTAATTTTACTTTGGTTTTAGTCAAATATTTTGAATTCTGTGTCAATGCTGGGAAAACCAAAAAAAGTTTGTCTGCCAGAGAATAAAATCAAAACGCCGAAAAAAACAAAACGCTTGGGTTAAATGCTAAGTTTTATAAACTTGAAACATAAAACATGCCGATGTTGAAGGCAAGGCTGTAGCCAGGGGGTAGTACGAAATTTAGTAGTAAAAGTTAATACTAGGTTTAAAAAGTGCAAATTAAATTATAAAATAGACAATACGACAGAGGATCCAGCAACATATTTTACATAATTGTGCGTTGCATGCATACTCATTTTTAGATTTACTTGATTAAACTACAACGTGCAATACACATGGATGCAGTAGGTTACAGCCGTACTCTCTTGTGAGTTATGAGCTTGATCTTATCTACTAAATAAGAAACCTATGAAGGTTCAACGAAAATACTTTACTCTAACATAACAAAATCATTGATCATCCTTACATCCTATAATATTTTACATGGGCAACTATACTAAAATGTTAAAAATAAGCATGGAAATTGTTGTTTAATACGTTCACTGCTACGCACATTTCGTATTTCCTATGCTAGGAGCTGACCTTTTATTTTTTATATTTATAGCCTAAATGAGTAGAAATTACTAATTTTTTTTACTTTTGAACCTTTCTAGGAAATAATCACTAATATTTTAAAGCGGACGCACATGTGCATTCATAACATAGGTTTAAAATTAGCGTGAGCTGTGCATTGAAAATACCCCCAATACGTGGGTTGGCGTGCGAAGCACGCAATGCATTGTGTATTGAAAATGTGCGTCGGCCGTTTCTCATAGTGTTCAGTGTTAAGCTCATATGTGCGTCCATAGCAGTGAACGTGAAATCCCCGGTCCTGACCTGAACCCCCCTCCCCCCCAACCCCCCGAAAAGTTTTCCTGACTGCGGCCTTGGTTGGTAAGGGATGGTAATTTAGTGGAATCCACACTATACTAATATAAATCAATTCGGTCGCTCAGAAATGAGGTAAGCTTGGACGTAGCTTGTCACCTTTCTCGCGTAAGTTAGTTTTCATCAGTTGTCAATGTTTTGGTTTTGTTCGGAATCGGATGATTGTTCAGATTATTTTAGTAACGCTATTAAGTCGATTGTCATTATCATCGAATATTTACGTCAGTAATTGAAACACGTCGAATTTTAGTTTCTTTGACTAAATTTAGAAAAAAAGAAAAAAACTGTTTCGAGAACTACCACAATAAATATTTGTTAATTTTGTATTTAATTTAAATAATAATAATTTTATTTCCAGATCTTGCATTACAATTCTCCTTACATTCTTGGAAATTATAGGCCTACCAATTACCGCAACCAGTTTTAGGTAATTGGTTTGTAATAAAAAACAAAAAAGAAAACAAAACAAAACAAAATCAAAACAAAAAAAGAAAAAATACAGATGAGGTGACACACATATATGAGAAGAAGACCAAGGTCAGAATCCTCCTCAACCACACAAAAGCATCAACAAAGAGATCCGTTCCTTTCCTCCTCATCATTCGTACACTCTTAGTAAATCTTCAATGTTACTAAACGTAAACAGCAAATCTTTCACTTCCCTCAGAAAATTTTACAATTTACTAATTAACTTCAGCTGACGCTGAAGGTGGTTAAATACTTTGGGACCGACAAACAGAAAATAACTTCGGAACTAGGTCTTATTAGTTTTAGGTCTTCTGACAAAACCTAGTTCATGACATCTCGGTTGCATTATTACCACTTCTTTTATAAAAAGTTGGATTGCTTCCCAAGAGCAATGTCATCACCTACATACTGCAGAGCAATGTCATCAGCAAAAGCTGTTACTATTCCACGAAGTACAAGTACTATTATGTTTATTTGTATTTCATAAACAATTGTTACCCTGCTATGAATTATTAATTATTTTATATTTAAAGATTTTCTAATTAATATTTGTTTATATATTTTTATTTTCAATGGATTTGATTTATATGATTGAAATATAGTTTAGAAAAAATTCTGAAAACATTTCTAAACAATAATAATACATTTAAAAAAATTAAAGGTTTTCTTTCATTTTTTGGCAAGTGCAAATAGAAAAAACAAACTTTATTTTGTACAGAAATGTAAAAGGTTTTAGTTATTATGTTTGAGTTGAATGACTAACACCGGGATACATTGAAATGTACAAAAAGTAAACCAAACTAGCAGCGCGCCTTGCGTGCTAGTGTTGAAGTAGTTGCTTACTGGGAGGCACAGTTCCCTTCGTTTCCATGGTATACGAGTGTTGGACAATATAAATCCGTGCTATGGTGCGGTTGAGTATTTCTAGACCTCAGTGAGTGACGTGGAGCGGAAATATTATTAGTAGAGTACCAAGTAACCTGGATTTATCCTTAATATTCCTTTAAACTGACAGAAAGCTATTATTTAATTTTACCCTAGTTACAGTTTAAATTAATGTCAGTGCTTTCATTTATAAACACATTTTAACCCTCTACTTTGAAATTAACAACAAAATGTGGAAAATATTTGTTTATGATTTAAACTACCCTAAATTACAGTTTAAAGATAGAACGTCAGCCGTTACAGCGATCCTTGATGTGCTAATTACAACACTTGTTTGGTTATCAATCTAGATTATTACTTTCAAGCTCTATTTCAACCTTTGGGTTTAATTTGTTTCCTGTTTTAATTTAAGTAATCTCCACTTTTGATCTATTTCCCTCTTTTCTCACAGCTCTGTGGCGTCTTTATTAGTTTTAGACCTGAATGCAATAAGCGTTTGTCGGGTCGAAATGTAGAAATGTGAAATTTTTTAAATTATTTGAGAAACCGCATTTTGTTAAATTATTTTCACTATATTAATATAAGGAAGAAATATTTTAAAACTGTACGTTAGTAGTGCAAAAATGCCGGTTGAAGCTATACCTAGGTCAGGTTTTGACCGTACTCTAGGGCAGTTCTTGTTCTATACCGCCTTGCCTCAGGCAGTTTTGTTTACATAAATCTTTGTCCTAGCTTATTTGTTGTCCTATACCTCTTTGCCTTACCTCATTTGTTGTTTTATACCTTCTTGCAATATGTCAGTTTTTGTCCTGTACTGCCTTTCCCTAGGTAAATTTTTGTCCTATATATCGTTGTTCTAGCTCATTTCTTGTCCTATACTATACTTCCTTGCCATATGTCAGTTTTTGTCCTACACTTCTTTGCCCAAGCTCATTTGTTGT
>JAGFPH010001983.1:194515-219284 GCA_018207615.1 Philaenus spumarius
TAACTAACTTCTTGGGAATATTGGTGTCTACCAATATATCCGTTACAACACTACAGTATGAGCAGCGAACGAGCGGCTCGCGAACGGTTCACCAGCATCGTGTGGACGGTGTCTCAAACACTTACGAGCGGCTTGCGAGCCACTCGTTCGTTGCTCGGATGGATCCAGAAAAAGTCGGTACGAGAGACAAACACAAAGGGATTCGCAACCGTAGTGTGAACAGCGAGGAGGAAAAATCTAGTGGTGTGTTGTTTTTGTTGTGGTTTTGTTGGTTAAATATAGCCTATTTACTCACCTGTCTTGCACAGAAATCGGAGCAAGCATTTTTTTGCCTTCTTTGATATCTGAGGCCCAAATTTATTTATGATGTCTTCAAAATCACTTGGTGACATGCTTGTGAAATGTTTGTACTGCCTACTCGCACACTGCGATTTTAAATCCAAAAGCAATTCCTCTCCATTGCGTTTTTTGTACAAATTTGTTCGCCACCAGCGACGTGGTTTCCCCTACTTCTTATTCAAACAAGCAATAACTACCGTCGCACCACTTATTAATATCACATTTTGGCACAATAACGCTGCATTATCCGCCATTGCTGCCTATAGACTGGCTCGCGGTCGCCTATGGATCGCGCGAGGATCGTGGCAGGCTCGCCAGAAAATACTTCCCAATAACCGTGCTCGTACCGTGGTGTGAACGCACCTTTAGATTTTAATACAAATTATTTGTTGAAATGCTAATTTATTGAGACAATTATTTCAAATTATCCCATTTAGAAAATAATCACGCAGCTGACACACTGACGTAAGTTTAGTGCATTCCCAATATTAACTTTATATGTTTTATGGTTTAAACCAACAATTTGGTCTACTCAAGCAGAAGCTGAATAGGTCGCTGCATGTACGAAATATATTAGTAGAATTGGTTTCGTTCCACACCCAGCTGAATAACTCGCTTTGCACCTCGTCCTTGAGGCCTCTCCTTAAGGACAGCTTCGCTTAACAGCGTACAAACTCGGCTGTTGGGCCTCAGATCAAAAGATACCCTCACGGTAAAATCCCCCCGTGGATTTGAACAGGGTACTTTTATGGTATTTTACATTTTTTATCGATTTTGGAGAACCAAGCGAGCTATAAGGTCGTGTAAAAAAACAAAATGTGCACAATAATATGCTACATTTATTGTTTTTAAAACTCTAAAAAAATTCAATCTCATACGAAAATTCTAAAAACAATTACAATAGATTTACGTCATTAAATGTTTCATCTAGTTCTAGTTAATTAGTTTTCAGCTAAAGAAATAATTGCAAAAAACAAAAAAACAAATACACAAATGTATTGTCTTTCTAATATACAATACATTTTCTTTTTTTAATGAGAACATATTAATATAGAATTCACATACAGTATTATGCCGTCTCAATTATGCTAAGATAAAATTGGCGTCTTCAAATATTTTTTTTTGCAGATATGGGTCACTTGAGTAACGTCATATAGGCAAAAGCTAAATTATTTCCTTTTTTTTTAAATTCACCATCCTCTTTTCTCCACACTGACACTGTACGGCAGTTCGCAGACGATTTAAAAATAATTATAAAGTAATACAACTGTAGTTTAAATGTCTACAGTAAATAACTCGATTATGCAGTAGAACCCCTGATGTTGAGTGAATTTCTAAAATGAAGTCTACACGTTTTAGGGTTTCTACCGACAATTTGGGACATTTTATAGGTCTACTAATGAAGACGCTGAATGAGTGTACGGCATATATGTGTAGAGTTTGTTTGCACCTAGACGTGTGGCTGGGATTAAGGACTGCTTATCTTCGCTCGCAGTGCACAAAGTCGCTTCGTTGGATTTGAACTGGGTATTTTTATGGTATTTTACGTTTGAATCGATTTTTAGGGAAGCACCTGGGCTATAAGGTCGTGTAAAACCAAAAAGGGCAGAATAATCTCATATATTTATGTTTTTAGATAAAACTACAAAAAAGTTATATTCTGGTAATAAAATCTAAAATAAACGGTACCAGGAACTGGCACATACTTTCTCACAAACATATTAAAATTATTAAACAGATTCATTGTGGCTTCATAATTGTAGGTGGGGTAGGAGAGGTGATATTAAAGTAGGAGATTAACTAAATATTATTATTATTATCTAGAGAGAAAACTAAGAGATCGATTCCGAACAAATTTGCACAAAACAGTCTATTATGCCTGTATGGAAATTTGCACCAGACATGTCAAGTGGGCCTGTATAGATGCGCAAAAAACGGTTTTTAACAATTTTGAAAACAACCCCCTTTTTGGCCAAAAGATCCCCAAAAATCAGTTATTATTATTATTATTATTATTATTAGCTAAACTAGAGTTTTTAGAAAGATACGGTTTTATGCACATGGTAGGGTACATTAAGTGCTACAAATAAGCCAAATTTTATCAAGATCGTTAGAGCTGTTTTTTTATAAAAAAATAATTACTGATTTTTTGTGGGTTTTTTGGCCAAAAAGGGGGTTGTTTTTCAAAATTGTTCAAAACCGTTTTTGCGCATCTATACAGGCCCACTTGACATGTCTGGTGCATATTTCTTTGAAATCGATCGAATAGTTTTCGTTCTAGTTTTGTATACATGCAGATATACAGACAGACATTTTGTAAAAACCACTTTTTTGGACTCAGGGGATCCCAAAACGGATATTTCTACAAAAATCTCAACATCGATTTATTTTCGATCACTATACTTTCTCTATAGACCTACTATATAGTATAGTGAGAAAGTAAAAAAAAATAGTTACTTTCGGTCGAAAAACGTGATTCGGGTTGTTAGACTTTTTGGCTCACGAACTCGTATGAGCGACGTAGAAGCCAACATGTGCACCAAATTTGTACCAAATCAGACTTAAAATGCGGACGTTAAAGTGCGAACATATATGTGTACATCTACTTATATAAAGCTATACGGTAATACTGATTCACTGACATTAATTATGAGGAACTTCCTGTAATCGGACCTTCTCAATCTTATACTTGAATTATAGTTTTCGACGAGAAACTTTTGGGAAAATTGACAGAATTTCAATTTAGGAAGAACCTTTTGGAAGGGAAAGAATTTTTAAAATTTTTTCATTTTTCCACTTTGAGCGCGTTTGGTGAGAACGCGGTAAGAGATAGAAAAAAAATGATAAATACAAAAGTTGTAGAAAATTAAATTTCAAACGAACGATTTTCCGTCAGATTCAAGATCCAATCATCCACTTAGCCAC
This sequence comes from Philaenus spumarius, assembly GCA_018207615.1. Taxonomy (NCBI): domain Eukaryota; kingdom Metazoa; phylum Arthropoda; class Insecta; order Hemiptera; family Aphrophoridae; genus Philaenus; species Philaenus spumarius. Next base: position 197,780 of record JAGFPH010001983.1, read on the forward strand.
TATTTATCCGAGAAGGGAGGCTCCGCCCAACTTCTTTAAAGCTAGGTTCACCAATTCATTGACATAAACTATGAGGCACTTGACATAATCGTACTCCCTTCGACCTCATACTTGAATTAAAGCTCTGGATGAGAAACTTTCAGAAAAATTTTTAAAAGTTAACATTTTTAATTTTGAAAGGAGCTTTTTCGGCGGGAAAGATTTGTTAAACTTTTATTTTTCCACTTTGATTGCGTTTTGTAAGACAACGGTAAGAGATAGAAAAAATTTTAAAAACAAAAGATGCAGAAAAATTAATTTCAAACAAGAGATTTTCCGTCAGATTCCAGATCCAATCATCCGTTCAGCCGCTTTTCACCCAAGAAGGAGCTCCGGCAAACAATCCTTCAAATTTCCCATGTTAATCTTATGGAGATAATGTTTAATGAGTTTGAGTCAGCTGCCAAATAAAACATCTGATTTATGCCTTGTCACCTATGTACAAACGAGCCAAAGATTAACGAGTTCTTTAGCGAATTTCCAAACTGCGAGCGAAGCGAAGCATCCATCTGTGGCCCAAGGTCGAGGCGGGGTTGGGACGCGAAGCGTCCAGGGAGAGAGCCCCTAGTATATGTATATATATATCTCACATATCAAGTTTTTAATGAGTCTCAAAAACGTGTTCTGGGGACCATGATAGGTGCTCATTAAGTCTCACAAAAAATGACACTGCAATAACTCATCTTTCCTATGGAAATTCGTTTTTAAGACTATACTCATAGTAAGTAATCTGACGTATTCCTTCATATTACAAATTTAGATGTTTAAATATTCGGTCAATATTTTAACAATAAAGACATAAATGGTTAGTATTCTCAGAAGTGCTATTATTATGCAGGACTAAATTTTATTCGTTTTGTAAGTCTTCAATAATAACCTCGAATATAATACTGTTTTGAAAATTGAGTTTCTCTTTGTTACTTTCCCGAATGAAATAAATGTACTTAAAAGTTGTTAAGTTTACCCAAAACATGCCCAAAAGTTTCAAATTCTTATGGTTCGGATACACAATTGTTAATCCCTTAAAACTTAGTAACCCTACAGTACTCTTACATAATTTGCGTAAGTATTGGTATATTATTAGGAATATTAAAAACGCCAAGGAAATTATTTTATAAAATTACCGAGAAAAGAGTCATTGGTATTCAAGTGAGTTAACTGACTTAATATTTCTGTTCCCGCCTGGATACGTTGCTCTGGGACTAAATCCTGATAAGGTTTAAAATTAATGGACATTTAATTAATGATAAAGGTTAAAGAGCATTAATAATAAAATTTAAAATGATTTAATAAATCGCGCCTGTACTATTTAAAATAGCACTCAGAGAGAATGGCTTTGAATACGAAAGTAGCGATTATTACTGTAGGGATTTAAAATACAAACTAAAATATTATTGATAATAAATACATAATATTTTTATTACTATTAGAGAACCCAAAGAAGTAACACGTTTAACGCTATTTTAAATTGAGACTCTAGCTTAATCGATTTTTTGGTAAAAGTAAGTGGGCTCGAAAAAATATTATAGTTATGGAAATGGCTTTAAAATGTTCTTTAGGGCTTGCAATTGAACATATCAAAAATCCCGGTGATGAGGAAGGGGTGTCATCCTGCATTCGTTTTTTATTTAATGTTATATTTTTTTCAGTTTTTCCTAAACATCTAAAAATACATGAACTCTTGCTTATCACAAACAAAATTAAAGAGTTTTAAATTCCATACAAAACAGGTTCTCTACTCTCTTAAAGCAATGTCCAGGTTGCCTTGGTATACGAGTATTTCGTAATTTACTCAAGCATTTAGCAAAATTTTCATGGCTTCTGAATGGCCTAACATAATAAAGTGAATATTGTTTTTCGGAAACAAATCAATTGTCCTTTCAAGAAAAATATTGTATGTATAAATAAATTTGTTAATTTATGTATTGACTTTGTTTGAATGTACTCTTTACATTTTGCCTTTTATTATGAATATTTTTGTTTGAGTTTGAAAATAATTCGACTACTCATCTGAACCTCTAACGCAATTTGAGGGTATTTGTAAAATTAAGTTTTTTATGGTTTAGGGTTTCAACCAACTATTTGAGAAATTGGCCTTCTCACAAAGACTATAAATTGCGTAGTGTGCACCTCAGCCTCCTGCGATGATTATTCACTGCTTCGTTCTGCTTGCATCAGAAAAACTCCCTTTGCGAGTTTGCATCTCAACCTTGTGGCCACGGATCAGAAGCTTCCCCCACGGTAGTAACCCCCCCCCCCCCCCCCCTAGTGAATTTGATCCGATTATTTGTATGGTATTTTCCCTTTTTGTAATATCGATTTTGGGAGAAAAAGACGGGCTATAAGGTCGTGTAAAAATCAAACTGTGCAGAATAATATACTATATTGACTTTGTAAAGATTAAACTCAAAACAAGTTTTATTATAATAAGTAAAATCTCAAATAGTTTAAATTTCCGGCCAAAAAACGTACATGTGGTTGTTTGATTATTTTGGGTAACGAACTCGTTGGAGCGACTTAGAAAACCAACGGGTGTACCAAATCGGACTAAAAATGGGGCCGTTAGAGTGCGAAATCATAAGTACATAAACTATATATACTTTATATACATAATATATAATCATATACAATATTATATATATAATAATATTGCAAATCACTGCAATAGTTCATCTTTCCTAAGGGAATTCACTAAAAATAGCACGTATCTAAACTCTATATATTCTGTTTTGTTGCTGTTATTGGACTGTTAAGTGGACAAAATTACAAGCAAATAAAATATTGTTTTCTTGTCAAGTACTTCGTTTATTGGGGCTCGGCATAACGCTGGACAGTCGACTCAACTTCAGGCGATACGTGCAGAACAAGGTCTCCGAAGGAAAGCGAATTCAGGGTTTCCTATCACCCTTGTTGGCAAGTCGTATCCCCTAAGTTAACGATTTTTCTGTGAATAGTTCGTACAGTGCTGATGTACGCGTCTACATTGGAGACCCTTCAGACTAATGTTCTTCGCAGACTCACGCATCAGCCATGGTACGTGAGGAACTCTACCATTCTAGGGTCAGCCGGTATCCCTACCCTAGAATTATTTGCTATAAGATGTGCCACTAAACTGTTTCAGGATGCACGCAACTCAGGCTATCCTCATATAGCCGAGATCTGCCGGAGACTCGACATCCCGGAAGATGGTAGGCCCCGTTCTGCCTCTATCCTGGACGACCCGTTGGTTTCGACACGCTGCGACTCCATCAAGATCAACACAAACCTGTTTGCCTTCTTTTCTATTAAGTGAGTTTCATATTGATTTAGCAGTTATTAGGGAACAGCCCCTAGATGCTGCTGACGCTCCCCCCAGTGATGCATGCGGAGTGTCTCTGTCTGTTTTACATGGTACTGGAGTGTTGTAACAACGTGCCATCTCAGGAGAGGTCGGCGGAAACACTCTTGTGCCTGTGTTCGGTTCAGAGTGACTTCCACTTGGGGGGGGGGGGGGGGGGGGGGGGGTGGTGGTCATTAACCGCCTAAAATAAATGTTGTTCTGTCTGTTTTCCGGGCTAATTTTCGGAATGGCTGAACCAATTTCGAAGACTCTTTCATTTGCATGTAGATAACTTTTCATAGACTAACCTAGGCTACGTGTTATCCCTTAAATATTTAGGGTTCCTATTAAAAAAATCGAAAAACAGTAAAAATCATGGAGAAAATTAGACATTTTGTGGTGAGGATTGGTATCAAATGCTTAACTACACTATTTTGTTTTAGGCCTATACTGAACCAACACACGTTTCTTGAAAGCATTAAAATGTATTACCATAGAATCCGTATATTATCCATGAATTATTTTGGCAAATTTAGAATCCGTAATTTTTTTTAACAATCTACAGTATTTTACGGTTAATTTATATCACTTTATTAAATAAAAATCCTACCATTCGCGCAGAAAACCTTGCCCAACTGCGTAGGCTTTATGATCTAGGAAACGGCACATCCATCAATCCAAGTGCCTCTGTCCTAATCAATGATAATTTCAGTGAAAATATCAGAGTATATAATTCTGTAATCTGTTTCCATTTATTTCACCGCGAATCGCCGCGGGGCGAGCAGGGGGTGGAACACCCTTGTATACAAAAAACAAACCAATAACTAAAAAATTTAATGATCCGTATTGTTCTAAATGTTTACAAGTTTTAATCAAGTCAAGATGTTTTAATTTTAGTTAACAATAAAAGCACGTTCATTTTGCATTAATTCCCAAGTGGATTTCTATAGTTTGGTAAACATCTACTCCGAGTAATTAATTAACAACTAGGAACTCCCAGCAGACCTGATTCTGTACAAGTACTCAGTTTACAAATATTGCGGTTAGTTTCTAATAAACAAATTCAATCTGAAATGCTACACACAATATAAACTCTTCTTCAACATCAATTAGTAGGCCTATTTAACATTAACATCGAACACCTAATAAAACATTGTCAAAATGTTAATTATTAAGAAGCTTATTGTAAAACGGACAACACGGTAAAGATTAATTAAAAGTTAAAAAGGGTAATTCAAACTACTATACACATTCATTATAGACCTATGTTTTACTGTATACAGGTTGAGTTTTATGTCCTGGCACACCTGAATATAATTCAAACGGCCTGAGATATCAATGTGAGACTTTAACCATACTTATGATAACATTTCTTTTACTTTTTTAGGAGGTTAAACATTTCGCCCCCTATTATAAATTGGGGTAAAGGGAGGGTAACTTAAAATTTTTACATCATGTGACCCCTCATTTTAAAGGGCATACAAAAAGAAATCAAATGGTGCTAACTAAATACTTCTTAGAATTTAAATTTCCATCAATTATAAATGACCGACTATTCAAGCAGTTATCGACTATTCCTGCCTTAACATTAACTTTTGAAGGGCGTTGTGTATGAGCCTCAACATACCAATGTGGATTTGTATCTGTCCAGTGATGACAATTGTGCTTATTGACGAGAATCACAGAACATTTGGTTACAACAAGATGGTGCTCCACCTCACTATGGCCGTGAAGTATGACAATATTTAAACAATGTCTTCCCAAGAAGGTGGATAGGCCGAAGGGGCGCTGTGGAATGGCCAGTATGGTCTCCTGACTTTAATCCTTTAGACCTAGACTACTTATTTTGAGGCTACATGAAATACCTGGTGTACCAAACAAAGCCGACTGACATTTATGACTTAACTGAGAGAATTTTACACTTGTCTCAAACCATTCCTAGAGAATTTTTCTTGAACGCTGTCTCAGCTTTTTACTCGCGGCTAGCACACTGTCAAACAGATGAAAGTTTGAACACCTGCTCCATTAAACAGGTAACTCTTTTAAGAATTAATTTTATTATTATTATTTTATTATTGAAAATAGTCTTTTACTCTGTTAAGTGAACCTTTTCTTTCTTTCCATGATGTTTGCATAGATGAGGAGCTGAAAAACTTATTGTTTTAATAACTTTGGGAAGTACTTCGCCTATATTTTGGATTGGCTGTACTTTTTGATAAGGGCTACTTAGAGACCTCTAGTTTGCGCCATTTGATTTATTTTTTATGCCCTTTAAAATGAGGGGTCATATGATAAGGGTTTGCGTTTGAACATTTTAAGTTGTCCCCCTTTACCTCCATTTAGAATAGGGGGGGGGGGAATGTTTATCCACATAAAAAGTAAAAGAAATGTTATAATAAGGAATGTTCAGAATCTCACATTGATATCTCAGGCCGTTTAAACTATAGCCAGGTGTGCCTGGACATAAAACTCACCCTGCGTGTGTATTAAATTAGTATATGGAAATTACACTTTTATACTTATTTAAATAACGTTTGGCTGGGTATATTGACCGAACTATATTTTTCCTAAAAAAAAAAAAACAAGAAACTTAAAAACAATTAATTTATTTAGTTTCATTGACAACTTGCGAAAAGTTAATTACTTTTAAACATCGTTAAAGTAAATTTAATTTAAACTTTTCTGTGCGACTCAAGAGTTTGTATGACCTATTTAAAACCTTCTCTCATTTGTGTTTCTTTAAAATAATATTAAAATAGGCGTATCCCAATAATTGATTATGACGACAGTTAAATTAATCATTAGTCTAACAACACACCCAACAACAGTAAAGTTTAAAAAACCTTAGAATTCATACCAGGGTGCTCCAGCAGTATGCCACCACCAATTACCAACCAGCGCTCCAATTTGTGCCAATTTCAATTATCACCAGTAGCGCTGTGTTTGCTGTAGTCCCACGATGCAATTGTGTATTCTCAGTTGGTGAGGTTGTGTTTAACAGTGCACATGTGCTTTTCTAATTTTTTATATTATTGTAGTTTTTCGTGGTATGTGGTGCTGCAGAACCCCACGTGTGCTTTAGTGAATGGCGTATACATATTTAGAAATTTGACTAATGTGATTAGTTACATCTCGTAATGAACCATTTTTCTAATAGGTTTAGTGACTTCATCCAACGTAATTTAGACAAGAAGAACAGCTCAGTAGCGATGAAAATATTAGTGCACGTGAAGACGTCATTGAAGAACAAGATGAATTGGGATTAAATAATTCTTTATTCATATAAGTGAAGAGGAAAGTGACAGTGATCGGAATATTAGAGGAGGGTGTATTCAGGGAAACTTGGTCATATATGGAGCAATGAACCATCAACTCGTTGTCTTACTGCAAGTGGAAGCAAGAATTTTGTCAAAAACCTTGGCTTACAACTTGCTGAACCTTACATGCTAGAACGGCCCAAGAAACCAATATCAAAAGAACTTTCTGAAGGTATAAACAAAATCTTGGTGTTCAACTACAACCTTAGCGTGATCCAAAGGAGGGACTCTAAAACAAGCAAAATGTGCTGAATGCCCTAGAAACAAGGGTAGAAAAATACCTGGAATTGAAAACCCCTCAAGATCGTTACTCCAAATAGAATTAATATATTTAAAAACAATTTCAGGTAGTAATTCCACTAACTATAGTGCTTCTTTTGATGTAGTAAAAGTCACATTTAGGATCCAAAATTTAGATTTGTTTCTAAAAATGTAACATAGGTACCTCACCACTTATAAAAAAGTTTAAACACCTGCTTTGTCTGGCCTATGCATCGGAAACTGTTAGAGGTACCGCCTGTGACATTAAAGTAAATTAAAATATGAACTTTAGTTTACTTAGAGCTTTGGACTAATTTTGTTTTATTGTATCACTCCTACTCACCTTTTTTATGGAAATATAATAAACTTCAACTAAACATAATAGTGTCATCAAATGAGTGTTAAACAAAAAAGGTACCTGAATACCAATAATACAACAAACATACATAACAAGGACAGAATGTTACAGTTTTAGATTGACAGAATAAACTTCTCTAAAGAATTATTAATTGTACCTGCTTCATAACTTAATATAGAATTTCGTCATACTCCAATAACATAAACAATGTTACTTGAACTGCAAGATTTCTAAAATTGCTTATTCGTTTTTCATTCGCGTGTAAATAGGAACTTTTTTGTCTTGAAAAGTACTTTTACTCGGTATTGGTTTGAAATAGTTTCTGAATTATAGCTACCGAGAATTTCACAAAGTCTGGTAAAACTTTCCTATCATCCCTTATTTTTATTTTGTATACTACATTAGAAATGTTAAAATGAACTGTATAAATACTAAATTATATTTGCATAAACTCAACCTTAACCTACATCAGTTTAATTCTAAAACTTTACACGTGCTTGATAAAAACTGGATCTTAAATGGGTGAGATTGCAAAAATATAAATAAATAAACAGGTTTTATAAGTTTCCTATTTAAAGTTTGACGTATCCCTGGGTTTTCAAAATAGGCTACTAATAGTAAGTAAGTAAGTAAGTTTTATTCATCGCTTCTTTACAAAATCAACAGTATAAAAAATATATAAACTAAACACACTACATATTCTATCAAATAAATGTAAGTATACATACTTTACTGTTCAAAATATAATAGGTTCTAATAAGTTCCAAATGAGAAGCAATAAATCCCCGAGGTATATAACACCTGTAAGGGGCAACAAAACAACAAAAATATAACACAAAATAACTTAGAATAAAAAATGAAGAAAAACAAAAAATATTTATAATTTAATTACTATTTAAGCGAGAAATCGCAGAGAGAAATGCAGCCGGACCAATCACAATAACAATCAAAATTAAGCAGAGTCTAGAATAAGTAACTCAAAAATCGGCTTCTACATTGCATAAGCAATGCAATACATTTTTACAATAAAACTTAACAAAAATACCATTCTAAACAAAAACTACATATTAACTTACATTACTAACCTGTCATTCATTCATACACGCTCAATATCACTCATTCATTCCTTTTACACTCTCAATAACCAACATTAAAAAAGAAATAAATGTTTTTAACTTCAGTTAAATGATTACTCAATAATCTTATAAATCTAAATTTATTTCCACATGTTTTAATATTTTCCGGTAAATAATTAAAAAACTTTGGTGCTAAATATGTATAGAATTTCATAAATACTGAAAGGTTTGGTTTCAGTACATTGACATTAAATTTATTTCTTAATTCTTTACTCCTTGATGTCAAGCTACTATTATTGTTCCCACTCCTGTCAAAGAAAATTTCCAAAACCTTATAAATATATAAACTCCTCAATGGTAAAATATTCAAAGTTTGAAAAAGGGGTGATGTGTGCTCATTTTTCTGCTTGTTTGAAACAATCCGTATGAAATACTTTTGTAAAGTTATAATAGTGAGTGTTGATCACCTATGTTCTACACTGTGTAGCTTTTGGTATAATGGTATATTATAATGCGTTTAATATACACTACAGGCTCAAGAGTAGATTATTTGTAAAACTGATATTCAAAACAGCGTGTCATATTGTACTTTAACTTTTGTAGTTGTGTTTATTTTGCATGCAAGCTAGGAATGTATGTGACAACTATATGAACGGATTATTTTACTTTAAATTTTACCAAGGGAAATTGTCCTCAGGACTTAGAGAAATATAGTGTATTTTTATACAAATGTCAGAGTATTTTTTGCTTTTTAGATACGTGATCTTTTGAAGCCATTTTGTAATGACATTAAGTTAATATAGGTAACTTCATACTAGGTAAAAACAATTAAATACGAGTCAAACACAAAATCAAATTAAATAAATTCCTTTGGTAAAATAATATAAATTCTAAAAAGAAATATACATGCAATGAAGTAATTTATATGAAACGAGTGTAAATGTCGTTCATATATTTAATTATACTGAAAACACAGTATAATTATTTTTTATATAGTATTTTTATAATTCGTGAACTAAGATTTAAAATATTCAAAACCTGGAAAATGGTGTAAATGAACAAGACCTAAAAAAGTTGTAAGTAATATTCGGAAAATAGTGGGAACTACTTGTTTTTTCTGAAGTTAACTTTATTCTACTAATTTAATACCAAAAACATTAGTTCAGTTTCAATACAGGCAATATCAACACCATTAAAATGTACAAATTAAAATTGTGTAGCTACTTGGGAATGACTAAAAATTTGTTGACGTAGTCAAAACATAAAATATAAAATACTTTATACTTGGTACTTCATATAATAAGGAATAAATTTAAATACAAAACATTAATGATTTGAATATTTTCCTTTTATTTTCTTTGCTAGTGTTTGCTCTTCGTTTGTTTCTTTGTCAGTAAGTCAGCATAAAGGTCATTTAACCCCTTCATTATTTTTTTTACTGAAAATAAATTAACAACACTTCGTGTTTATCTTGTGTTTCATAACAGGAAAAAATTTGTGACATATCTGACCCTCTGTAGTTTTTAGGGTTGGGAAGAAGGTGGTTAACAATTTCAAATGTAAATGTAGGACATGTAATATATTATTGTAAAGCTTATTAAAAGAGAAAAAGAATGGCTCAAACTAGAGCTTAGTATCTGGCTTCGTTTCAATGCAATTCATAATCAAGTATATGAAAAATTATATTTGTATTATAACATCAAAGCAGGATATTATTGTGTTAATATTATTTTTAAGTAGGTTGTTGAGAGTACTACTGTATTTAAAAAAGTTTATTTCGTCAATGTTGTTTTAACTAGATTTTAAAAAAAATCCAAAACTTACCAAGGCAGGATAGCATTTTAATTAGATTTAAAAAGGTTTCCTAAAAACTACTACAGTATTAGCATATGGTTAACACTTTTTTAATGTTCTAGTATTTTTAACACACTTTACAAATATTTGTGTATTCCAATGAAAGATAACATTCTGAATTAGCTGACCTAAATTGTTACATGTGTTACATCCTGAACATTCTACTTATTACTAATAGTAACAAGTTAATGTTATAATAAAAATATCATTTTCCAGAACTTTGATTGCCTATTACTTTGTAACAAAGCAAGATACTAGGCTCTAGTTTGCGCCATTCTGATTCTCTTTTAATAAGCTTTTTACAATGGTGTATTACATGGCCTACCTCTACATTTAAAATTTTTAATCCCCTTGCCACTGGGTCCCCAAAATCCCAAGAATCTTAGAGGTTCAGATATCTCAAAGAAATTGACCTGTTATGCGAAACAAGATATTTACAAAGTTTTAACATATTATTATTTTCAGTAACAAAAGTAATTAAGATCTTAATGGACACTCTGTATAAATTGTACACAAAAGTAGTGGCCGTGATTTCCTGTTTTCAAGAAATTCAACTTAAAATTATGTTTTACGTTCTGTTAATAAACAAACATCTTTAATCATACAACAACTTTTAACTTAGTTTTTGATATCTTTAAGTAATATCGAAATGTATAACTTTTGTCTACATCAGTCTTAACATGGATATTAATGGCTGTACATTAGAATAGTTTTTGTACAAAAAGATCTATGGAAAATTCGTAATATTGCAGAGGTTTTTATGGAACACTTTTACCCTGGCATTGCTCACAATCATTACAAGACAAGTTTTTAACAATTAAAAAGTTAATTTTTTGTTCATTGTTCACGAACTTTCATTTTGAAATGTAAAGACGTAGATTAAGTTTTTTTTAAGCTTGTGTATAAAATATCCTTGTTTGTTGTTGTCAAAAAAAAGAATAGGAAAAAAAAATTATCGACCAAGCAGCTGTACTATTTGGGAAATTGGTCTACTCACTAAGGCGCTGAATAGCTGACTGCGTTTAGGAAATATTTGTTTGCACCTCAGCCTCTAGCCCAGCCCCGCTTTTTTCAGCTCACAGAAGAAAAACTCGATCTTTTTGCGTCTAATTATTTATTGTTATTTACGATTACTTCGTGAATTTGGACCGGTAATTTTCTATTTTGATCTCCGTTATATTAAACATATTAGCTATGTATTGGTCACCGCTCAATCGTCATTTTCGTGAAAATTTGAGAGTATAGCCTACAACAATCTGTTTGCATTGACATCGCCACCGTGGTTGGCGAGAGAAGCGATTAGGGGCGTGGCCAATATCACTGTATAATATAATGTATTTCAGACATGTAATGTTTTATACACCCCTGCGTTGCAAATCACCGTCGAAAGAGGTTTGGGAAAGATTGGCCTAAAGTAACAAGTTTCATAGACAAATTTAACTTTAAAAACTTCTGAAAGGTAATTTATATAGTGAAAATACACAAATAAAATTGAATTTATATAGTTATTGTAAATGAATTGTTTATTTATATGTACAATTGTACATACAATTTATCAAATTTCCTCTGCTTCCATGAACTGATTCTACAAACGGACATCGTCGTGATTGAATGCATTTTTCTCTTTTAATACCTTGTTATTTGGTAAATAACGAATAGAGTAACATAACATATCTGATGATTTACGTTTAGAATGTACGTATAACTTTTGAATAAGTTTGTCTTGTTCTGCTCAACGTATGCATGTAACGTTTTACCAGTACCTTTGTGCCTTACCTCGTATTGGTCGTCGGACTGGAGTGAAATGCAAATCAAAGACTGATTACTCCAGCGTGTTTTCAACGGTTGCGTGAACACTGAAAGTAAAACAGTCTGCTGAAGGGTTTAGCAATAAACACAGCTCGTCAGATTAAAGTAAATTTGTAATACGTAAGCTTTGATTCTGTTTGTGCTTTCATGCGTCTAAATATTTAATTTTAGTTTATGGATTGACTTCAATGCACACATAAAATATACAATGTCTTTAAAAATGAAGCAACCATTATTATTACACAAATTGCTATAAAGCTATTTTCATTTATATTTTTGCAATAAGTTTTATAAATTATATTTTAGTGGAACAATTTTAACAAATAGTTTCAAATTTGTGTTTTAAAAAGATTTTGATATTCAAATAATTCGACCACGCAGCTGAACCACTGACGTGAGTTCAGTGATTTCCAAAATTAGGTTTATATGTTTTAAGGTGCAACCATTTGGGAAAATGGTCTACGCACGAAGGCGCTGAATAGCTTCCTGCGTTTATGAAATATATTAGAAGAATTTGTTTCCACCTCAGCAACCAGCTTCGGCTTACACTGTACTTCGTTCTGCTCGGAGTGGAAAACCGATCTTTGTGAGTTTACACCTAGACCTTGCACCCTCGATTATGGATTGCTTCGCGAGGTAAATAATACCGGGTATTTGTATGGTGATTTACGTTTTGATCTATTTTGGGTTAACTAGACGGTCTACAAGGTAGTGTAAAAAACAACACGCGCAGAATAATTTAATATATTTATTTTTTTTAGATATACTCAAAAAAAGTTTCATGTTCGTACGAAAAATCTAAAGAATTATGTTTACGGTAAAAAATAGTACTTCCGGTACTTGGATATTTTCGCGACTTAGATACTAACACGTACAGACGTAAAATGCGGCATATATATAAAGATTTTAATGACACCCTAAAACGTGGTCTGGGGACAATGATCGGTGCTCATTTACTACTCCCGACTTTATGTCTCACCATAAGGGTCAATGCAATAGCTCAGCTTTTCCATGGAAATTCTCTAATAATAGTTGATATCAAGTTTGCATTAATATGGATTAAACTATCAAGTGAAATTATCTATTTATTGTTTATCTTTTTTGATCCCCTACAAAAGTGTCTTATTGATTAACTAGCTGGCCCAATCAGGCTCTGCACGGACAGACAAATCAAAGTTAAATGTATATAAATAAAGAAATATATTATATCAATAAATATATTACATTTATGGGGATTTTTAGTAGCTTTGACTACCCCAAACCTCACCTAAAATTTAGATTTTTTAAAACCCTTTCTGAGCGAACACCTAGGGTCCTAGAGGAAGCTACATACCAAATTTCATTCCAATCCGTTCGGTGGTTTTGTTTAGTAACTTTGACCCCCCAAACCTACTCTAAAATGTCGAATTTTTTGGCAACCTTTCTTAGCGAGCACCTATGGCCTTAGGGGAAGCTACATAACAAATTTCATTCCAATCCGTTCAATGGTTTTGGAGAAATCGTGATTTAGTAACTTTAACCCCCCCCCCCCTAAGATTTCAAATTTTTTGAAACCCTTTCTTATCAGCACATACGGCCCTAGAGGAAGCTAAATACCAAATTTCATTCCAATTTGTTCAATGGTTTTGGAGAAATCGTGATTTAGTAATTTTGACCCACCAAACCCTCCTTAAGATTTCAAATTTTTTGAAACCCTTTATTATCAACACCTACAGCCCTAGAGGAAGCTACATACCAAATTTCTTTCCAATTCGTACAGTAGTTTTGGAGAAATCGTGATTTAGTAACTTTGAACCCCCCAACCCACCTAAAATTTCGAATTTTTTAAAAACCTTTCTTAGTGAGCACCTTTGGCTCTAGAGGAAGCTACATACCAAATTTCGTTCCAATCCGTTCATTAGTTTTGGAGATTTCGTGATGAGACAGTGAGTGAGTGGTATTTGGCTTATATATATATATATAGATAAGGCAGAAAAATCACAAGACTGTATTGAGAGCATTTACAGACCATGGGCAGAGAGAGGCAATTTCAACTGCTCCTTATTCGATTTACGTTTATCAATTTTGTTGCATGCTGTCCTATGTTAAATTTAATTCGAAGAAGTTCCTTCGGAGGATTTTTCATTTTCCAGGGATGCATTTGGCCAATGTCTAAATGGAATTGATTGAGTCCGCCTAGAGAAATAAGTCCAACAAGCATGCCAATATTGGTGAGGATTAGTACAAGAATTTGTTTACTAAACATATATCCGAGGAAATTAATTAATTAAATTGTTCGTTTAAATATAATATTTTTTTAACTGTCTGAGAGTCTGTAGTATTGCTGTATGTATGAGTGTAAATATATATGTCTGATTGCGTTAGTGTATATATGTATAAAACATGAATTTAGTATAATCATAATCATAATCACATATATTATTTCTCAAAGGTGTTTTTTTTTTGTGACAACTCCATATCTTCCTTAATTTTTCATCAAAATTAATGATTGAAACATCATTTTGAACTCAATGCATAAGTAGATATAACTAATTTTAATTTTCATCCATTCAGCGAATATCTATGATGCGTTTCGAAATATGTATTTCATCATCAGACATTAATGCATTAAAATGTTGACATTACATATAACAGAAACACATTTAACTCACAACACTACGTGTTTGCCAAATTTGGACCAAATCGAACGTAAAATATATGTTTTTAAAGCTTTTAATGACACCCGAAAACGTGTTCTGGGGTTAATGGTCGGTGCTCATTTATTACTCATGAGGAGGTCTTACCATAAGAGTCACTGCATAGCTCTTATTTCCTGTGGAAATTCGCAAATAATTCCTTGTAATTTGTTTGAACATACCATCTATACATAATTAATTTGCTAGGGGTTATTTTGTGAGTAGAACTCCTCCTAGAGTTTTTAACCGATTTTGATGTTTTTGGTGTCATTTTACAGAGCTCACTCTGAAGTTGTGCTTCCATTAAAATGAGCTCAATGTATGTTAAGGGCTTCGCCCCAGTGGCCCTCAAAATTGCCATGTTAATCTTATGGAAGGTAAATCTTAAGGAAGAAGAAGAAAGACTTCTTTTGATTTTATCAGGGGCACAAAAAACAGCTGTTCGTATGAAAAGCTTAAAACAGCTGATTTTGATCAACAGCTGATTTTGATCAACAACTGATTTGGATCAAAAACTGAATATAATTTTAGGTTAGGTAAATCAAGCAATAGCGAAGCATTGCCATGTCCACTAGTACAGATTTAATAGGCCTACATATTTCAGATTATTGTGTTTTCTTACAGTATTATTACTATTATACAGTTTAAAGTTTTCTTTGGAATTTGCACAGTATGGTAGATGGTATCTGTCAAATTAAATCACATAGCCTATATTCAAGTAATACGAGTATACAGTTTCTTAAGTTTATCATTTCGTTTTAAGTTCATTATTTTAGTTTTTGTTTTTAAAGAACATCTATTTTTGGTCCCAAGATTATTGAAGGGATGTAATTGCAACTTGTGCTTGAATGTGATTACAAATTTTAAGATAATTAAATAAACTGTAAGAAGAAATAATGTACTTCATTAAAGGTGTGATTTTCATTTAAATCCATCTTCTAAATTTTAATCAATCAATACATTGTAACACCAATCGAAAGTATTCTAAGTAAATAATCCGGCTTTCAATATTGAGTTTTCAATGCGTATTTGTAGACAGGAACTTCAAAGTGAAGTTTATTTCAACTCCATACAAGCTTTTAAAGCTCATGCAACCGAGATTCGTTAGTTTTAAATAAAAAGCTTTCTAGGTAATTACATTTCTTATGCCTTTCAGTTTTATTTTGACGTACGTAATAGAGGTCCCCTATTTTGTAAACTATTTTATACTTTTTCAGTTTGGAAATCGTTTATTATTGTAATAAGATTCATTGGAAATAAATGTGAGTACAAACAAGTTATATATCCTGTATTTGCATAGCATCTTCAGCACAAAAACTAAAATTACAAAAATAAGTTTGCATTTGTGTTATTAGTTTTTTCAAATTAAATTTGTGTTCTACATATTTATTGTTTATTTTAAAACAAAAACAGCAATATATAAAATTAAATAATATTTTTGTATATAAATTTAAATGGAACCAATTATACTAGAAACGGACTTAAAGTAAGTTCACTGGATTCGTTCTGTCTCCATGAGTTCCCTAGATTTATATCCGAGATTTGCTTAAATCCTGAGGGTTTATATCCGCTCTAATTCCTTGGTAACCGTCTAATATACGATCCAGACGGTTTATTTCAAATTTAAAATTTATTGGCATTTTCTCTTAGGTTCTTTCAGGGCTTATTGTTATTCCTTGGTATGGAATATTTAACACGATCTATAACCATATTTGTAGTTTTATAAAGCAGCTAAAGTTCTCCTCTATTCACCGTAACAGATTACAGAATAGTATAATCTGATATTTCCACTGAAATTACGATTACTAAAGACAGAGGCTTTTGGATTGGGGTAGGCGGGGGGGGGGGGAGGTGCGGTACCGTAGATTACGATGTCACACGCAGTAGGGCTAGGTTTTTTGCTGAATGATGTTTTTTTTTTTTAAATATAATAGGGCCTAAACCAAACTTTCAAATAAACCAATAGCTGTAGTTTGTTAAAAAAAAAAACTGATACTAAATTTGCCAAGTAGGTTGATATGGCAATAAATGTAAATCGTTTCAAGAAATGTTTCTTTTTTAGGTCTAATTTAATATTGTATAAAGCTGTGGATCCAAATCAGCTGTTTTAAGTATAATATATAACAGATGTTTGAATTATAATACAGTAATAATTTCGTTGATTTTTGTTTCTGTTGATTTATTTGGCCAACCTAACCTAAAAAAGCTGTCAGTCGTGAATAATAATAAACTCTTTATAAATTTGCTAAGTTTGTTGCTACGATAATGGATATAAATGTATTCAACAAACATATGTTGCAAAGCTTTTGATCTATATAGTTTTATCTTTTATCTGATATATAGCGTTTTATCTTTTAAAAGGCTGGGAGTAAACCGCCGAATTTTCTCTATTTTCACGCTTAAAATCAAACTTTCACCACATCCTTTGTTAGTGTGCGTGTATGTAACCATAAGAATATACCTTTAAATTTTCGTATTTGTTTCTTAAGTAGTGTTTGCTTCCTGTTGATTCTACGTCAGTCAAGCCGGTTATTCAGTCAGGACAAATCCGTTTATACAAATAGATTTATAATTTTAAATTCAGGCTTGAACAAAACTAATGGCAAAAGTTAACAAACATATTTGGCAACTTAACAATGGAGGTTCACGTTACATTGCAATACGGTTTTCACAGGCTATAATAAATATTAATGGAGTTTACGTGTTATGGCATTTTAATGTATATTTCCCCATTTGAATAAAGACGCATAGAATTAATTATGAATGATGACTTGTTGCGTTCTAACTACATCTAACTGTCAAGAATGAAATGCTCTCATTCATTTCACTGTTTGATTTGTATAGCAAATTTGTGTTTTGCTTTAAAATGTATATTTATTTGTTGCTCTGCCTGCTATTAATTTCCATAGGAAGGACGAGATGCTGCAGTGACTCTAGCCCAGTCGGTATAGGTTACAACTACCAGTAATTTGCAATACGGCTGAATTGTTTTTTATAAGTACAATAAAGTATGTAGATTAACATAAACAAAAGTTTACCAGTCTATCGATTTCCCAAAGTCGAAAAAAAATCGATTATCATTTTTTTTTCGATTATTCTTAATATTTCGAGCTGGGATGAAGATAGAGGAAAATAAAAAATACCACCATGTAGGGGGGGTATTTTTCAACAAAAAAGGCCAAATGTATATATTTCGTCCGAGCAATTGTTTGTCTGGAAAAAATCCGATAATGCAGGTATGTATTTTGCAGCAGGGGAAATCACTAAAAGGGGACATCTTATTCATATATGAAGCGTTGGCTCATTCTAAATTGGCCGAATTTTAATATATCGAATTGAAACTTGACATAAGAGTTAAAATATATATTTTAAACATTTATGCTGAGTCTCAGCTTGTTATCTTGAAAATTACCCGATCTAGAGCCACTTGACTTATTAATGGGTTTCTCGATTTTAGGAGTACCGGACCCACCAATTCATTTTAAACAGCTCCAGTTTAGAAAATTTTCAAAATATCAACCTGAAAGTTTTTTTACAAGTTAAATATATATATTCAAACAAGTTCAAGGAGTATAAACCTTTTTCATTATTTACTTTTAAAAGAACAAGTAAATTAAAAAGTATAATTTTAGACCTTTTTAGATTTTTCATCAAAACGCTTTAGTTGATCAGCTGCAGATTAGTCATTTTTTTTAAATATAGTTTTTAAAATAAGTATAGCAAAAAACAATTGTATTTTTAACTTCTGTACCAATTTTTAAATCGATATGTTCAAAAATGTCGAAAATGGAGTCGTTGAATCCAAAAGTGTTATAGTTAAAACGAGATAGGTAAAACAGAAGACTATTTTCAAGCGCCTCGTTTTTAAAAATAACAAGAAAAAAATCGTTCATACTTACTAAGAATATTTATACTAGTGTACTCAACTTGTAAAACAAATTTGGTGTTGATATTCCAAAAATTGACGAAACTGGAATAGATTGAAATTAGTTCATGGGTCCGGTACTCGTAAAATCGATAATAGAAATCGACTCCTAGATCGGGTCATTTTCAAGATAACAAGCTCAGACTCAGCATAAATGTGTAAAATATATATTTTAACTGCTATGTCAAGTTTCAATTCGATATATTAAAATCCGACCAATTTAGAATGAGCCAACGCTTCATATATGAATAAGATGTCCCCTTTTAGTGATTTCCCCTGCTGCAAAATACATACCTGCATTATCGGATTTTTTCCAGACAAACCATTGCTCGGACGAAATAAATACATATGGCCTTTTTTGTTGAAAAATACCTCCCCTACACGGTGGTATTTTTTATTTTCCTCTATCTTCATCCCAGCTCGAAATATTAAGGATAATCGAAAAAAAAATGATAATCGATTTTTTTTTCGACTTTGGGAAATCGATAGACTGGTAAACTTTTTTTTATGTTAATCTACATACTTTAATGTACTTATAAAAAACAATTCAGCCGTATTGCAAATTACTGGTAGTTGTAACCTATACCTATATATATATGTTTGCACTCTAACGGCCGCGTTTTAAGTCGATTTGGTCCAAATGTGGTAGGCATACACACTATGTTGTTTGGAAAAAAATTAACAACCTGAACCATATTGTTTACAGGTTCTATATTTTTGTATACGTTACTTAATAGAATGAAACATTTTTTGTTGTTTTATCAACAACATTAATATATAGATTGATGACTATTCTTTATTTATGTTTTTGTTATACTTTTTACACGACCTTATAGCCCGTCTGGTTCTCCAAAATCGATCAAAACGTAAAATACCATAAATGTATCCGGTTCAAATTCACGTGGGGGATTTTACATCAGGGCAACTTTTCATCCGAGGCTGCGAGGTTGAAGTGCACTAGAACGAAGCAACGCGTGAGCCGGGCTGAGGTGCAAACAGATTCTGCTAATATATTTCGTAAACCAGGCTGCTTTTGAGCGCCTTCAAAGTAGATAAATTTCCCAAATATTTGTAACCCTAAACCATGTAATCTAAATTTTGGAAATTCGCTCAACCCACATCAACGGTTCAGCTAAGTGATCGAATTAATTGTTTAATGTTATAACTCCTGCAAAATTCGTGCAATAAAATATTTGAGATGAATTAATTTAAAGTGATGAAACAAAGATGGACACCTATATTATATCTTTTCTTTTTAGAATACTAAGGAGCAACAGCTGACAAATTTGGAATCAAGTTCTTAGAAAAAATCAAAATTGCAACTTGTTGTTTATATTTTATTTCATATATAGGAAAAAAAGTGGAATTTTTAAAAGTGCAATATACATTTCATGATTGTTTTCCCTGAGTGTTGCCGATATCACGTTCGGCCCACAGGGAACTTTATCTAGACAGAAACACCAGTCCCTTACGCAAGTAAAGCCAGTTGAATACCAATAAGTTACGAATTTTGTTTCTGTTATTTTTCTGATATGCGATTCCGGGTTGTATCGCATGTTTAAGCATAAAAACCCAAAGACACTATAAGAAACCATTCAACAAACAATGCGTTACGGAAATCATTTGATACATCGAAACACCATTCTACATAAATTGTATAAAATATGAATGATATGGAGATTTTAGTAACAACTATGTTTAATAGGATAAAGTTCTTTATAAAGCTTGTTTCTTGTAACACTTAACATAAAATCATTTAACAGTTTTTGACACGTTTCATTGTATCCTTTATCAGGCAGCGTATAAAACTCAAGAATCTTAAAATTTTTTAATGTTTTCTGTATTGTACAGTTCTTATTTTGTTTTTTGTTACTAAAGTGTTTTTTTTAATTGTATTAGTGTTTTTGTATTGTATAGTGTTTTTGTTTTGTTTTTTATTATATAAAAACAAGTATATAATAAGTATTTTTTTAAATTGTAAACCGCTTTTTACGTTTTTTGTTGTATAAGTATGTTTTTATTGTATAAGTGTTTTTGTATTGTATAGTGCTTTTTTGTTTTTTATTGTATTAGTATTTTTTTAATTCGCTTTTTGCGTTTTTTGTTGTATAAAAGTTTTTTTATTGCTTAATTGTTTTTTGTATTGCATAGTGTTTCTTGTTGCATAAGTATTTTTGTATTATGTAAACGAATTTGTTTTTGTATTGTATAGTGCTTTTTTGTTTTTTATTGCATAAGTGTTGTTTTTTATTGCTCATTTGATTTTTGTTGTATAAGCATTTTTGTATTGTTTTTAAGAGTTTTTTTTTTGTATTGTATAGTGCTTTTTGTTTTTTGTTATATAAGTATTTATTAAATTGTATACCGCTTTTTGCGTTTTTTGTTGTATAAGTGTTTTTTTATTGCTTAAGTGTTTTTTGTATTGCAAAGTGTTTCTTGTTGTATAAGTATTTTTAACTTCCCGCTACCAATAAAGGGAAGTTATTGATTTCGGTCCGATTTTCGAAAGTCGAGTTTTCATTAAATCTCCACGTTTTGAGGTCCCAGGAAGCCATTCTGACTATTCCCGCCGAGGTGTCCGACCGTGTGTGTGTGTGGGTGTGTGCGTGTGTGTGTGTGTGTGTGGATGTATGTGTGTAAATAAATTTTTGTCGTACAGTTTCTCAAAAACGAATCAACCGATTGAATTCTACGACATTTCATTCGAAAGGGTGTATCAAAACTTAGATCTGATTAGATTTGAGAGTTAATCCATCGAGCCAATCCGAAGAAATTTAAAAAAATAACCTAAATGTTTTTTGGAATTTTTATGTTTTTTAAAAATAACTTTAAAGCGTGCGAAAAAATCAGAATAAAACCATGTATACATTTT
>JAGFPH010001984.1:0-24486 GCA_018207615.1 Philaenus spumarius
TTTTTTGGGGTTCTGGGAGCACCAAAACAGATAATTCAACTGAAAATTCAAATTCGAACATTTTTACGAAAACAATACTTTCTCCATATACTACGTATAGGGTGGAGAAAGTAACAATGTTTTACCTCACATTTCAATAAATGTAAGACTAATGTTACTGGGAAGGTAATTTTGTCTATTCTCTTTTATGTTATAAAAGATCTTGCTAATTTAAAAAGTCTTTTATTTGTTGGTTATGCAATAGTTTTGGATAGTTCAATAACATCAAATTCTTGAATGTATGTGTTTCGGTGTATACGTTTTCTGACGCAAATTTCTTTGCTTTTAAATTTATTAAAATCGCTGACTAGGGGCACCTCCCTTGCTCGCTTCGCTCACCAACCCCGGCTGCGACCTATAGCGAAGCCAATAAAAACAGATTATTGAATGCTCTGATAATTTCACGGAAATTATGACTGAGCGGTGTCCTATACAGAGCTAATGTAAGACAGAGATAGAAATAGACTCGACCATCTCCAATAGTTCGAATTACGGCATGCGTTGTAATTTTACCATTAATATTTAAGTAATCAAAAGGCAACATTTCAATCAAATTTTCATATTACCAACTAAAGGAAACAATATAATATGTAACACCAGATGTTTGACTTGTAATACAGAAAGCCTTTTGTTTGCTTTTACCTAATCTAAAAAAAATGTTTGTTAGTTGTGAAGATCTATTACCTGATTCTAAATTTGATAAATTGGTTGCATATAAACGATTCTTTAATTTATTGTAGGCCTAACCTATAATTATATAAAGTATTTCAGTTGTTTTAATCTACTTATATATAAAGCTAGACGGTAACACTGATTCACTGACATTAATTATTAGGCACTTCCCGTAATCGTACCCCCTTCGACCTCATACTTGAATTAAAGCTTTCGACGAGATACTTTTGGTAAACTTGCCAGAATTTAACATTTTTTAATTTTTGAAGCATCTTTTTGGCGGGAAAGATTTTTTAGATTTTTGTATTTTTTTCATTTTTTCACTTTGGGAGCATTTTGTAAGAAAACGGAAAGAGATAGCAAACAATGTTAAATACAAACTTTGTAGAAAATTAAATTTCAAACTATCGATTTTCCGTCGGATTCAAGATCCAATCATCCATTTAGGGAGGGTCCGCCCAACGTCTTTAAAGCTAGATTCACTGACATAAACTATGAGGCACTTCCCGTAATCGTACCCCCTCGACCTCGTACTTGAATTAAAGCTCTCGAGGAGAAACTTTTGGGGAAATTGCAAGAATTTAACATTTACAATTTTGAAAGCACCTTTTGGGCGGGAAAGATTTTTCGATTTTTCATTTTTCCACTTTGAGCGCGTTTAGTAAGAAACCGGTAAGAGATAGAAAAACATTTTAAATACAAAATTTGTAGAAAATTTAATTTCAAACTGACTATTCTCCATCAGATTTAAGATCCAATCATCCGTTTAGCCGCTATTCACCCGAGAAGGAGGTCCGGCACACAATCCTTCAAATTTCCCATGCTAATCTTATGGAGATAGGCCTAATGTTTAATGAGTTTGAGTCAGCTGCCAAATAAAACAGCTGATTTATGCTCGGTCGCCTATGTACAAACGAGCCAAAGATTAACGAGATTCTTTAGCGAATTTTCCAACTGCGAGCGAAGCGAAGTAGCCATCTTAGGCCGAAGGCCGAGGCGGGGTTTGTACGCGAAGCGTCCAAGGGCAGAGCCCCTAGTTATAATATATAACTACATATATTCGAATCTTACTAATATATTATCTGATGATTTATTACTCTGTAGTAGGTTTGTCTTCTGTGGGATATGGGTTGGTTTGTTGGCAGGGGGAGGGGGGGGGTGCTGCTACTACAACTTTACAACCAGTATTGGTCTTGCAGAAACATTTTGTTAGGTTAATCTAATAAACCTAAGATGGAATCATCCTTACCGCTTTTTAAAAAACTAAATATTCTACCACTAAAATATTTGTACGTCTTCAAACTTTTAAGAAAATATTCTACAACAGAAGTACAAATAATCCGATTTCACCCACATTATTTCCATACGACATAAATTCACAACCTAGGCCAAGCCTAACCCTTTTTTTAAATTGTTTTATTTATAATGCACCTATTACTCTAACGCTCTTTCGGCTGGTGTGAGAGTGGCAGGGTCTCTGTCGTGCTTTCTTAAATTAGTCAGAACTTGGATCTTATCAACTGATAATTTGTTTCACAGATTTAAATTATTTCATAATTATGTAAATAATGTATTAATTGTACTTAAATTCCAACTTTTAAAATTTCCTTTTTAGTGCAGCAGCCGAAAAATCCCTCTTTTGTTTTTGAAAATTGTAAAAACTTTCATTTATGGTCCCCCACAAAAGGCTTTTCCTTTGTGGGTAGGCCTACATACTAATTTTGTCTTTATTTCACTTTATTCCATGCTTGTGTTTGTTTATTTTATTTTTGTAAATTTTAAACTATTTTATTAATTTTTGTAATTGTGAAATTTATTTATAAAATATTTAGAATTTGTTCTGAACAGAACTTGGCCTGAGTAGAAAAATCACTGAACTCAGTGTTTCGCACAGTTCATTAATGTCTACTCTGCCCAACCCAGTTTGCTGTCAAGGATGGGTAGGCCTACTATAAACTATAATGTGTTCGTCGTGTAGGCTATTTTTATGTGCATTTCATCACCATTAATTCCATACATGAATGACATTTACTCAAAATGGATAGTTTTCGCGTAAATTGAATGTAAATTGCCGTAAATCGCATTTTTCGAGTTTTTCGTTTTTTTTACTTTTTTAGCGAGCTTTAGCGGCTAAACGTTTCACCGTAGCAAACATGCCATGCACTTAAAATTTAGGGAATTACTTTACTTTAAGGCTCGCAGGAGTAAAAACATATTTCTGAGTCGACCGCAGCTCTTCAAGTAGCCAAGTTTTTCTTCGTTTAAATCTTCCGCTAGCACATATAGGTCAGCTTCATAAAGGCGGAAACTAGAGGGTTAGAGACGTAACCCTGACTGTAAACGCACTGAAACGCGCATGCGTGACAATGTATGGTAGTATGTGTTATTAAACACAGTCTTCTCTCATACATTCAAAATTATCAATTATTTGATTTTACTTTCTCACTGTACTATATAGTATAGAGAAAGTATAGTAATCGCAAAAAATCGACGTCAATAATTTTGTGGATATAACCGTTTTGGGAACCTCTGAGTCCGAAAAAGTGGTTTTTACAAAATGTCTGTCTGTATGTCTATATATATACAAAGCTAGAGCGAAAACTATTCGATCGATTTAGAACAAATTTGCACGAAACATGTCAATTAGGCCTGTATAGGTACACCAAAAAAGGTTTTGAAAAATTTTGAAAAATAACCCTCTTTTTGACCAAAAAAAACCCCAAAAAATCAGTTATTATTATTATTATTATCTAAACGAGAATTTTTAGAAAGATGCTGTTTTTTGCATATGGTAGGGTACATTAAGGGCTACAAATAAGCGAAATTTTATCAAAATCGTTAGAGCCGTTTTTGATAAATTTTGATTTTTCTCATTTTATTGCCATTTTTAGGGGGTAAAATTAAAAATCAAAAATTTGAAAAATGAAAAAACGCATGGTGATATTCCAGAACTACACCTACATACCGAATTTCATCAAAATCGGACCGTTGGTATGGTCTCCAACGGTTATAAAAAAAACTGCTCTAACGATTGTGATAAAATTTGTTTATTTGTAGCGCTTAATGTACCCTACCATATACAAAAAACCGCATCTTTCAAAAAATGTTCGTTTAGCTAGTAATAATAATAATAACTGAATTTTGGGGATTTTTTGGCCAAAAAATAAGTTGTTTTTCAAAATATTTCAAACCCTTTTCTCGTGACTCTATACACGCCTAATTTACATGTTTGGTGTAATTTGTTCCAAATCGCTGGAATAGTTTTCTCTTTAGGTAATAATAATAATAATATTTATTAGTTACTTACCTTCTTTAATTCAATTATGAAGTCACAGTTGGGGTTACATACGGGTGTTGGCGTGCGAAACACGCAATGCACTGTGTATCGAAAATACTCCTGATACTGGAGTTGGCGTGCGAAGCACGCAATGCATTGCGTATCGAATATTCTCCCAATAAGGGGGTTGGCGTGCGAAGCACGCAATACATTGCGTATTGAAAATATCCCCAATAGGGTTGGTGTGCGAAGCGCGCAATGTTTTGCCCGATAATAATTTAAATACGTTTGTGAGAAAGTATGTGCCAGTTTCTGGTACCGTTTATATCTAGTATTCTTCCGCGAGCAACAAGGCTTAAAAATTTACAACATACCTCATACGACTTTGTAGAGGTGCACTAAGAGAGGACTTTGCAAAATATTGATTTTCAGGGTTGAAAATGGTCAAAATACGGGGTTCACTACCAGTCCTGTAAAAAATAAAAAATCTGATTTGAATCAAAAGCTTAAATGTGGCCTACCCTGAACCGATTCACGTTTGTTGATGCATTTACCTGCATTACCATAGCAACCAGAAAATTGTAAAATTTAGAATACATTAATTATTTTTCTCAACCACCAAATTTGCTTAGGTTAGATTAGAAAAATAAAAACAAACACAAAGAAAATCTATGAAAAATACTTTCTGTAATGTAATTCAAACATATGTTGTTACACATTAGGCTACAAATAAAACAGCTGATTTGGATCATAAGCATAACGCAATTTTAGTTTAGGCCTATACTGGACCAACACAAGTTTCTTAAAAGCGATTAGGTTTATTGCCATAACAACCAAATTGGCAAATTTAGAATGAGGTAATTATTCTTCACAACCAACTGTTTTTTTATTTAAGCAATAGCAAACACAAACCAAGAAAAGTGTTGGTTGCTATGATTGCTATTATTTATTTACCATAGCAACCAACTTTGCAACTTTAGAAGCAGTTAATTATTTTTCTCAACAACCGCTTTTCTATGTTTGGTTAACAAAATAAAAACAAACAAAAAGAATATATCAATAATTAAAAAGGTTTACTGTATTATAGTTCAAACATCTTTTGTGATACATTATAAATAAAACAGCTTATTTCGACCGAAAGCTTAACCGTGCAAGTGGCAGACTGCAGTTTTGACTGCAGTCTCTCAGGGGCAACGCAACCCGCTCGAACCTTTGCTAGAATTTGCACAATCGATAATTATATCCACTTAAAATGATTTAATCGTAATAAAACCGGTACCGTTGGAAAGGTAACGAATTAAACTATAATTTTTGTATTTACAACTTTTTTGTAGAACAGATATTTACATACGTAATCACTGTTTCAAAATTGTAGTACCTAAATCACCTGTGATTCACGCGTCAATGAACGCCGTATACTGTCAAGATTTTGTCTCATTTTCAACGGTCTGCATCGCCTCACAGAAGTCATTTATGAAGAAGATCATAACAGCATTGAATTTAGCAGACGATTCTGTTTCAAACTGTGTCTTCAAATCACATGTTACTCTGAAAACAGCTGTTCTACAGGATATACGGTAAAAGCTTGTAATTGGTCATATATATTTGGCCAATACGCAAGCCTGTTTAGAATCGATTCTTACAGTCTTATTCGATATATCCCTAAAATGTACAATATATGGTTATAAACAGAAATCTTCACAGTTTTTATCTATGTAAAATTCAATACATTTAGATCTCATAGGTTGGTATAACAAAGCTTTACAAGTGAACACAATTCATCGAATGCCACCCGTCTAGTTGACTTCATTTGTTGACATTTGTTTTGTGTTATTTTATGGTTATTACAGTTTATAAAATAGTGTTATATTGTGTTTTAGTTATAAATAAATAAGTGTAGATTGTGTTTGAGTGAAATTAGGCTTATAAAGGTGTTGTAATAAAACGGTAAGTTTATAAATAACATAGGCTATAGAAATAAGTTTTAGGTTAAATTGCCGATTTGAGGTTTTTGAATTTTCATTACAAAATGTAAAGTTATTTGAAACTGGGTAGAATGCTATTCGATTCTACATTTCATTCTCGAATTTTTGGTATAAAAAAACATTGTTTGGTAAAAAATATCTTGGCCTAGGCTAGTCACTTGAAATTAGTCAAGATTTGCAGGTTATGTAGTAAAAACGTTCAAAATGTTATTTTGAACTAAAATTTGTGAAATTTAAATATATTTTTACATATTTCTATTTAGAACTAAATTATAAAACTTTTGTGTATTTTGAAAAAAATTACAAAAATGTTTTACTATTTTTTTATGTAGGCATAAAGTTCTTTTTTTCCTTCCGTTTCTGAACATTTTTCGCTTTCTAAGCTAACAACTTTTACAATTTCAAAAGAAACTAATTTTTAGTGGCATATTTGAATTCTTTGAAGTTTCTTCTACATAAAAGCTATGGAACACTTTTGGATTGGGGTTCATTTACTATTTTTGGCGATTTTTTAAAAATATGCTTGCAAAACGCTAAAAACAGGCTTTTCAATTTTAGCTTTAACCATGCCTCATGCAGGGTTTTAGATTAGGCCTAAACTGAACCAAAACACGTTTCGTTTCTTGAAAATGTTTACATTTATTACCATAGTAACCAAATTGGTAAATTTAGAATCATGTAGTTATTCTTCGCACACATCAATTTTTTAGGTTAGTTAGTAGTAAATACAAACAACGAAAAAGTTTTACTGTATCACAATTTAAACACCTAGCAACAATTTTTTTTTACGTTATGTTGGCAAACACAATCCAAGAAAAAGGCATACTATTTAATAATTAATTCATACACCTATCACTACATGTATTAAAATGATGCCAACTTTATTCTTTACTAGGCCTATCTGACCAGTTTGAAGTACTGCTTTACCGTATCACATTGTGGACATATTTTATAACTCGAACAATCAAGTTGCGTAACCGCATAGTTTCCAAGACGTAGGCAAAACAAAATCAGCGCCAAAATGTACACGGCACGTTGTTTCGCTGTTTTCGATTCCGGCGTTTCTCTCTGAGGTGGATTTGATAAATGGTATATTTAAAGAAACCAATGACAACCGATACTTAGCCGACCATTAGACCAAGTAATACAATTACATATACAAAGGCTAATGGACTGCGACCAAGAAACACAGAAACACTGGTTTACAAATGATAGCGATTGTGTTCACTTTATTACGGTCTTTGTGTGCTGATCATTTCTCAAGCTAAGGGATGAAACCACCCTCTTACCTGCTCCTACGCCACCATTAATATCTCCGACTATGACACCCCACAGATTGCTTGCATACTTCCACTACAACTACCATTTTTCATTATTTCCGAAGGAGGTGAATTTATTAATTTCGGTATTTTATCGAAAAGGTAGGGTTCTGCGTGGGTTTAGGAATGTATCGCTTTGAATTGGATAGTTTTTCTGACTACTGATCGAAATAAAGTGAACTTAAAGTAGCAAGGGCTAAAACTACTATTATTCTGCCATTAGATGTGTTTACATTCTGTTAAAAAAAAGTTTTATACAAAGTAATGCGAACCTAATACGTTCGTACATACGTGAGTAACATATAACAGCTGAATTCACCCATCATCTGTAATACTTAAACAAACCCACTGTAGATTATAGTTTGGGGTTATGTTTACATCTTAATCGTTATAATTTCATGTGAAGTAGATTTTTTTAAATATGAGTTATATAACTAACTAGGGGAGACCACTGCGTGCTCCGCACGCCAACCCCCAATGGTTAAAAGAACCACCAAGGCTCAGGTCTACACGTTAAAACCATAACCTAAAAGCTAGAAATACAAAAATAATTGCTTCAAATTTTGAAATCAGCTGTTAATGGAAATATTGGAGTTAACAGCTATATTATCTGTTATTTTATTCAATTGGTTGCTATGGTAAGAAATGTAAATACATGTGTGTTGTTTTGTCATTCTAGGCCTAACCTAAGAATTTTTCTGACTAAATTTACAAATATTGAACTAAAAAAAGGTGTTTTATCGAAATGAATTATAGCCTATGTTACTCAGGGATAGTGTAGCTTTTTATTAGTAAAACTATTTTTTCAATCGGTTCAGTAGTTCCAGAGATTATCCCCTACATACAAACAAACAAAAAAACAAACTTTACCTCTTTATAATATTAGTATAGATGTATGCTATAATCTATAATATTAAAAAATTTCTGTTGAAAACCTATTTTTAATCGCCCAGCCTCTCCTAATGGACCGATTTTGATGATTTAAAAAAATGGTTTTTAGCTCTAGATATCCTATCTTCAAGCATTGAAATTTTTTTGAGCATTTGGGGCCATAAAAATTCAAATTTTGTAAAAATGTTTTCGGTTTTTTGGATTTATTTTTAAAACTAAAAAAGGTACTAGGTTGGTTGATATCTCAATCGAAAGAGCTAAACATTTGGAACATTTACGCCGCTTACGCCCTTCTATCTCTTATAGTTTTCCAATTATAAAAATTCAAAATTTTGAAAATTGAATGACATTTTTTAATTCCTTTTTATTTCATATTGATAGATCAAATAATTCAGAAGTTACTAATATTATAGTGAAGAAATTAATATTCGAATGTGTTTATATTTTATACGAAGATGTACGAATGTTTCCGAAGTTAAACGAATAGGTATCTCTTCTTTAAATTTGTAGAAACAAATATATTGGTGATAAAAGGTTGTATTTATATAAAGTTTATAACCTCAAAGCAAATATTATAACATATATTATGTATAAACAAATATATATTGATGATAAGTAAGTGTTTGGATTAGTCAATACAATTTAATTAAATAAATAATATATTAATAATACTTTATATAAATTGCAAACTAAATACAAATATATGCAATAACAGATGTTTGAATTATAATACAGTAAGCATTTTTGGTAGATGTTTTCTTTGTTTTCATTTTGTTAACATACGTTAAAAACTGTTGGTTGTGGAGAATAATTACCTCATTCTAAATTTTCTACGTTAGTTGCTATAGGGTGTTATAGACGGGGCAAGTAGAAGAAGCAAGTACTTGCCGCAAGTACTGGCGAGGTTACTCAAGTAAATATATTTACTTATTTATCATTTTAAAATGTCAAACAGAAGAATTTAATGACTAATGAAGTAACTGACGAATGTGTTGTGATTTTGAGCGAAAAATGTTATATAAAAACCTGATGACCACATCAAAGCCTTATCAAATTCAATTCATTGCAAAAATTTTAAATTACTTTTAAACAATCTCAACACTACTAATTAACTCATAGGCTACACCGCCCTACGAACCCGTCACTTATCGAATACGCCTCCGTTAACTTTATTCGTAACTTTTTATAGGCCTAATCGTTAAACGGTCTAAAACTTTGTATAGGAACCCATTTTTTTTATAGTTTGTTCATACATATATTGTTTATATGTAGGATACATTTTATTAAAATAAATTGAACATTTTAAAAGAAATTAAATTTTCACCGAAGACATGTACACTTTCAGATATTGATAACGCGTGTTCAGTAAAACCCCATTTTCTCTAAAAATATTTAACTGATTTTAATAAAATTTATACCACATATAAATAATATATGTATAAACTAACAATACAAAAATGAAGTGTCTGCATTAATGTTTAGACCGTTTAACGATTAACCTATAAAAAGATACGAATAATGTTGACGGTAACGAATTTGACCACCTCCAACGCGCGCCCTTGAGTGAAAATTTGGCGAGTTTGTGCGCGCGCTAACAAAAAACCTGTCAAAACAATTCATAAAATGGCCCTACAGAAATTCTAAAATAATTGAAAAACTTTTTTCATAATGAGTATAAACATATGTACTCATACTCATTAAATGCTTTAGCAATGAGAAGTCGCGTGTAAACAGGCGACAGATCCCATCCGGTATCGCTTCCAGTGGAGGCCGGCCGTATAGTCTAATTGCATCGTATCAAAGGTTAATTATACTCTGAAAATATATGAAATATTATATTTTTACTTTTTCTACTTGATTTAGATTCCATGACCTTGATGCATATTCTTGCCCAGCCTATAAGTAGTTTTTACATTTTTAATTTTTGCACAATAGTTCCTCAAGCAATTTAGCCATTGCTATTTCTCTTTTATTTTTATTCAGAAGTTCCACAGAAGTTCTTAGCTCTGATATAGGCTATATCTATTAACTTTATTATGTCACTTGGAGACCACTTGACATATTTCTTGACGATGGTAGCAATTTGTTTTGCATCCATTGTCACAACTACAGCCTTCACAAGTGAAAAAGACAATGAATTGAATTGTATCGGCAAGTGCATGTTTAGGCAGGCAAGTTCTGGCCGCAAGTAGATCACGTGACCCGCTACTTTCCTCCTCGCGGCAAGTAAAATCAAACATGTTTGATTTTACTGTCGGCAAGTGGCAAGTGGCCCTGAATGGGAAAGTAACCTTATAGACATGGCAAGTAGGAGGCAAGTTACTGGCAGCAAGCACTTGCTACACCAACTTTCCGTTCCTACTTGCCCCGTCTATAAGCCGCTTATGGTTAACTGCATTTAAAAAACTTGTTTTGATTTAGTATATGCCTAACCTAAAATTGTGTTAAGCTTTTGATCTGAACCAGCTTTTTACCTTCTCCACCCTATACGTAGTATGTGGAGAAAGTATTGTTTTCGTCCAAATTTTCGAATTTGAATTTTTAGTGGAATTATCTGTTTTTGTGATCCCTGAAGCCCCAAAAAATGTTTAGTGGAATTACCTGTGTTGGTGCTCCCTTAACCCAAAAATATTTTTAGTGGAATTATTTGTTTTGGTGCTCCCTGAACCCAAAAAAGTAGTTTTTTGGTGATGCCTGTCCGTGTGTCTGTAAGGATGTGTACAGAGCTGAAGACCATACCACCGGTCCGATTTTGATGAAATTTGGTATGTAGGTGTAGTTCTGGAATAACTCCAGGCTTTTTTAATTTTTTCAAATTTTTAATTTTTAAGGGTTTCTACCCCCCAAAAATGGCAAAAAAAACGAGAAAAATCTAAATTTCTCAAAAACGGCTCTAACGATTTTGATAAGATTTGGCTTATTTGTAGCCCTTAATGTACCCTACCATATGCAAAAAAAACCGCATCTTTCAAAAATTCTCGTTTAGGTAATATTAATAATAATAATAACTTATTTTTGGGGTTTTTGGCCAAAAAAGGTTGTTGTTTATCAAAATTATTCAAAAACTTTTTTCGTGCATCTATACAGGCCTAAATGTTTGGTGCAAATTTGTTCGAAATCGATCGAATAGTTTAAATAATATAATATGAATGTGTGTTACATGCATCTAATATTTTCTATGGTAACCTTTTCCTACTTTTGCAATTCTAAACAACCACCTCCTATGCTACTCTTGGGAAGGTATAAAGTTTCAACTGGGAGAAAGTATGTGGCAGTTATCTGGTACCGTTTATTTCTTAACTAGGGGCTCTGCCCCTGGACGCTTCGCTCGCAGTTGGAAAATTCGCTAAAGAATCTCGTTAATCTTTGGCCCGTTTGTACATAGGTGACCGAGCACAAATCAGCAGTTTTATTTGGCAGCTGACTCAAGCTCATTAAACATTATCTCCATAGGATTAACACGGGAAATTTAAAGGATTGTTTGCCGGAGCTCTTTCTCGGGTTAATAGCGGCTAAAGGGATGATTGGATCTTGAATCTGACTGAAAATCTTTTCTTTGAAATTTAATTTTCTACAACTTTTGTATTTAACATTTTTTGCTTTCTCTTACCGTTTTCTTACTAAATGCGCTCAAACTGGGAAAATGAAGAAATTTAAAAAATCGAAAAATCTTTCCCGCCCAAAAGGTGCTTCCTAAATTAAAAAATGTTAAATTCTGGCAATTTTCCCAAAATTTTCTCGTCGAGAGCTTTAATTCAAGTATGAGGTCGATGGGGGTACGATTACGGGAAGTGCCTAATAATTAATGTCAGTGAATCAGTGTTACCGTCTAGCTTTATATAAGTAGATGATAATATAACAACAGGTTTTTGAATTATAATACCGAATTGTAGCCGTATTCCTTGTTTTTTGTGTTTGTTTCTATTTTGCTAACCTAGCCAAAAAAAAACTGTCGGTTGGAAAACATAATTAACCAATTCTAAATATTTTAAGTTGGTTGCTATGGTAATGAATATAAATGCATTCAAAAAACGTGTGTTGGTTCAGTATAGGCTACAAATAGAATTGCTAAGCTTTTTATTACAATCGGTGTTTTATCTGTTATAGGAATTTCAGTATTTTTAACATTTTCAACATCAATAATTTGCAAAATCCTTTCTCAGGGTGTCTACGTAGTGGTATGAAGGCACCCTGCTAACTTTACGTATAGCTACCATAGTTTTGGCTGCACGTTGATTATAAATCGGTCCGGACTTTTTCTTTTAAACAGAGTGTTCATAAAGTCCCTTTAACCCCCTTGATTATTTTTGTTACTGAAAATAAGTTAACAAAACTGTGTATATATCTTGTGTTGCACAACCGGAAATTTTTTCTCATAGATCGATTTGAGTTGTTGGGCCATGGAACTTGAACATAAAATATTCTTTAATTACGTGTAATGGTAGTACTTTTACTTTCTCACTATACTATAGTATAGAGAAAGTATAGTGATTGCAAAAAAATCGATTTTGAGATTTTTGTGGAAATGTCCGTTTTGGAAACCCCTGAGTCCAAAAAAGAGGTTTTTACAAAATGTCTGTCTGCATGTATACAAAGCTAGAGCGAAAACTATTCGATCGATTTCAAACAAATTTGCACCAGACATGTCAAGTAGGCCTGTACAGATGCACGAAAAACGGTTTCGAAAAACAACCCCCTTTTTGGCAAACAAAACCTCAAAAAATCAGTTCTTATTTTTTTATAAAAAAAAAAACTCTAACGATTTTGATAAAATTTGGCTTATTTGTAGCCTTTAATGTACCCTACCATATGTAAAAAACAGCATCTTTCTAAAAATTCTCATTTATCTAATAATAATAATAATAATAACTGATTTTTGGTGGGTTTTTTGATCATAAAGTGGTTGTTTTTCAATATTTTCAAAACCTTTTTACGTGCATCTATACAGCCCTAATTGACAGTGGTTTTTACATAAAGTCTGTCTGTCTGTGTGTATACAAAGCTAGAGATAAAACTATTCGATCAATTTCAAACAAATGTTTTAAAAAAAATTGAGAAACAACCCCCCTTTTTTGCAAAAAAAAACCTCGAAAAAATTAGTTATTATTTTTTTATAAAAAGAAGGCTGTAACGATTTTGATAAAATTTGGGTTATTTGTAGCCCTTAATGTACCCTAACATATGCAAAAAACCGTATTTTTCAAAAAAAATCTCGTTTTGATAATAATAATAATATTTATTAGTTACTCTCCTAGCTTAAAATTGGCGTGCGAAGCTCGCATGCTCTGTGTATTGAAAATTCCCCCAACACGGGGGTTGGCGTGCGAAGCACGTGATGCATTGTCTATTGAAAATACTCCCAATATGTGGGTTGGCGTGCGAAGCACGCAATGCACTGTGTATTGAAAATTCTGCCAATACAGGGGTTGGCGTGCGAAGCACGCAATGCACTGAACCTCGGCCACTTCTCACAGTGTTCAGTGTCAAGCTCACATGTGCGTCCTTAGCAGTGAACGTGTTAATAATTTAAATATGTTTGTGAGAAAGTATGTGCCAGTTTTTGGTACCGTTTATTATGTATTTATAAAAAATAATCACATTTGCTTCTACCTGCCAGTACAAAAAATATTCAAGCAATCTTTTGGGTTAAGGAATACATCCTCCCAATTTCCTTCCAGGCATATAATATAAAGGGTAGAGTATAACTGCTGGTTGTAGTTTTATTTATAAAATTCAATCGCACGTATTAACCACCCCCACAAGCCCCTTGTAATTCGATCAGCCGCCCTTAATTTGAAACGATATTTCTTCAAAATCTAACTATTTCAACCGAGCCCCCTTTCTCCCTTCTCCGCTTTTGATTTATCTCCACGACGCTCTCTTGTTGTGTGTGTAATATGATTTAGTTAACACTCTGAGAGTTGTGTTGGGGG
The DNA here is from genome assembly GCA_018207615.1 of Philaenus spumarius. NCBI lineage: Eukaryota > Metazoa > Arthropoda > Insecta > Hemiptera > Aphrophoridae > Philaenus > Philaenus spumarius. The sequence continues at coordinate 14,117 of JAGFPH010001984.1, forward strand.
GGGGGGCACCCCGGGGAGCTCAGAGTACGCCGTTAATGCAGTATCGATGTACACCCCCTAGGGGGGCGTCTTGACTACTGTTTAAAATAAAAGGGGACGCTGTTGTTACAATCTGGTAATATTATTTAATATTATCGTTGTCGCTTAGAAACGGCCCCGAGGGGGTGTTTGTTGCGTCCCGCCGGAGCTGCGATAAACTGGTAATTTGAAAATTTCAATAAAAATAAATGCGTTTAATAAAACTTTGTTTAGTATGAATGTCACTTTTATGTATAAAAATATCTTGTAGAAATATACTTGATGTGGAAGGTTGGAGTCATTACAATATCTTTCAAGTTATAATAATTTTGTTTGAATAAATAGAAAATCCAAATTCAACTATTTCAAGTGATAAAAACACATTTTCATTTACAAAATATAGGTTTGGTATATGAAAATACAGGGTGTCACGAACCTTAGCGGGCTATACAAGATTGTATTGTATATCTATACTAATATTATAAAGAGGTCAAATTTGTTTGTATGTAGGGAGTAATCTCTGGAACTACTGAACTGATTGAAAAAATAGTTTTTCTAATAAAAAGCTACACTACCCCTGAGTAACACGGGCTGGAATTAATTTTGATTTAAGGGTTGAAACAACCCCTAAACAATAAATACTAATTAATTGTTATACTTTCCTTAAAGTTAGAGAGCTGAAATTGTTTACATTTGTTTCTTACAAGATACATAGAAAAATTAAAATAGTTTTTTAAATTGTCACGTGCTGCTAAGGGGTGAAAATTGGATGACAACCCCTAAAACAATAAAAATTAATTGTTATACTTTCCTTAAAGTGAGCTGAAAATTTGTACGTTTATTTCTTGCAACATACATAATAAACGGTACCAGGAACTGGCACATGCTTTCTCACAAACATATTTAAAATATTATTAAACAGATTCACTGTGACTTCATAATTGTAGGTAGGGTAGGAGAGATGATATTAAAATACTAGATTAACTAAGAAATATTATTATTATTAGCTAGAGAGAAAACTATTCCATCGATTGCGAACAAATTTGCACAAAACACATCTATTAGGCGTGTAAAAGGTTTTGAAAATTTTTGAAAAACAACCCCCTTTTTGACCCAAAAACCCCCCAAAAATAAGTTATTATTATTATTAGCTAAACAAGAATTTTTAGAAAGATACGGTTTTCTGCATATGGTAGGGCACATTAAGGGCTACAAATAAGCCAAATTTGATCAAAATCGTTAGAGCAGTTTTTTTTATAAAAAATAATAACTGATTTTTTGGGGGGTTTTGGCCGAAAATGGGGTTGTTTTTCAAACCTTTTCGTGCATCTATATAGGCCTAATTGACATGTTTGGTGCAAATTTGTTCGAAATCGATCGAATAGTTTTCGTTCTAGCTTTGTATACAAACAGACATACAGACAGACATTTTGTAAAAACCACTATTTTGGACTCAGTGTGTCCCAAAACGGATATTTCCACAAAAATCTCAACATCGATTTTTTTTGTAATCACTATACTTTCTCTATACTGTATTATAGTGAGAAAGTAAAAAAAGTATCAGATTGGCATTTTTCGCGTGCTGCTAAGGGCTGACAATGTAGTAACAACCCCTATAAAAAAATGTTGATTGTTATAATTTCCTTAAAGCTAGAGAATAAACCCTTAATAAATTAAGGAATTTAAAAATAAGAAACAACTATGCTACATCCTAATTAAAAATAAATTAGAAATATTAGAATTTAATAGTAGGGCCTGTTTATATAAAATAACCTGTTTGCATTTGTTTTGACGCGAGTCAGTTGAGGTTGGCGAGCGAAGCGAGCAGGGGGCGGAGCCCTCTAGTATTGAAATAAATGAAAAATGTTCAGTAACTATTTTTTTCGAATAACTATTCGGCTTAGTTTAGTCGCAATCCGAGGTGTTTTGAAACAAAACCTCACTGTATCTCCAGACATAGATTAGATATTGAGTTCAAATGTGGTAGAAGCATTTTATATGCTACGATTTGCAATTGCACCAAACACAAAGAATTTTCGTTTATAATTTTCAAAATGGCGGCCGTTACAAATTTTTAAAGTGGAATATCTTGAAAACCGTTAACTTTACAAGAAATGTACAAGAGACGAAATGTTTTTCTTTTTTAACTACAGACAAAATGGCATTTTGTCATTTCTGTAGATCAAAACAAAACCGATTTATTGACAAAATAAACGGTATCAGTTAACTGACACAAACTTTCTCCCAACTTACTGTAGTCAAAATGATATTGTTTTTAATCATTTCATTTACTACTTTTTAGAACAAAACAAAAAATAATATTCTACCTACGTCAATCGTATAAAAAAATTATTTTCCCAGGCGGGATTCGATCACGCGACCTTTGAATTACTGGCTGTGCTCACTACCATGGTGCTACCCCATGCGGCCGCCGCCACGATGCTAGATCGACAACACAAACTTGTTTATTTTTAAACCTTTGCCCCATAGTTATAAAACGCCGAAGTTTTGATAAAAGCGGGTGGTGTCATTTTGTTTGGCATCTTAAGCACTATAAATACTGAAAATTCAAATTCGAACATTTTTACGAAAACAATACTTTCTCCATATACTACGTATAGGGTGGAGAAAGTAAAAAACTGAAAACATAATTTATTGGTATTTTTAATTTTTTTACAATCTTCTGATCTTCTGCTAACTTACGAAGCGATTTTTTCCGCAGCAAGCGTAACGATGATAGATAGACAAATAGATAATTATTTTTTTAATCGAAACAGAGTTTGAGCCGTGGCAGGAGGCTATGATGCAAACAAACTCTACCGATATATTTCGTACACCTGTCGGCTATTCAGCGCCTTCGTGAGTTGATCAATTTCCCAAACTCTAAACCATATAAACTTAATTTTGGAAATTCGCTCAACTCACGTCAGCGGTTCAGCTGTGTAATCTAATTATTTCAAGTGGCCTAGAATTTTTAAATTATTTTTTTTGACGTGTATCTAATTTAGTACATTTTATTATAGCTTCTCTACAAGAACAACAACAATACAAAATCTCTTAACTCAACATACTAGGCTACATCTTTTATCAAATATAGTTCAAATTTGGCAATACTGTAGTTTAGTAAGTTGTAATTATTACTTTCACTACTAGCCCAGTCGGTATAGGTTACAACTACCAGTAATTTGCAATACGGCTGAATTTTTTTTTTAAGTACATTAAAGTATGTAGATTAACAAAAAAATTAGTTTACCAGTCTATCGATTTCCCAAAGTCGAAAAAAAAATCGATTATCATTTTTTTTCCGATTATCCTTAATATTTCGAGCTGGGATGAAGATAGAGGAAAATAAAAAACACCACCGTGTAGGGGAGGTATTTTTCAACAAAAAAGGTCATATGTATTTATTTCGTCCGAGCAATGGTTTGTCTGGAAAAAATTCGATAATGCAGGTATGTATTTTGCAGCAGGGGAAATCACTAAAAGGGGACATCTTATTCATATATGAAGCGTTGGCTCATTCTAATTGGCCGAATTTTAATATATCGAATTGAAACTTGACGTAGGAGTTAAAATATATATTTTAAACATTTATGCTGAGTCTCAGCTTGTTATCTTGGCCCTAGGTGCTAGCTAAGAAATGTTTTAAAAAATTTAGAAATTTTAGGGGGTTTTGGGGGGGGGGGGGGTCAAAAAAAAAAAAAAAAAAAACGGATTGGAATGAAATTTGGTATATAGCTCTTCCTATAGGGCCCGAGGTACTCACTAAAAAAGGTTTTAAAAATCGAAATTTTAGTTGGGGTTCTAAGTTACTAAAAATCCCCATAAGAAATACATTGTATAATATATTTATTGATATACTTGTTTTGTTAATATACATTCAACTTTGATTGCTCTATCCAGCTAACAATTTTACAAACCTAAATCTATTTCCACATGTTTTAATATTTTCCGGTAAACAATTAAACAACACTTTAAATATGGTTTACTTTAAAATATACACCCAAAATGTCGCCAATGTAGGAACAAACGTGAGTTCTTAACTAAGGTGACACGTGACAAAGGGCATTGCTAAGTAGAAAACGTTCTCACCAAAAACTCTAGCACATAAACCACAAACAATAACCACAAGTCGTTAAATATATTCCTAAACACTTACACGCATTGAGACGGACAATAGAGTGGCCTAGGCCTATATAAAAGCGATAAAATCCAAAGACAATCATCTCAAACCATCGGGCTTTACGATTTCTGAAAGCATAAACAATATTTTTAAGGCGCACACCCTCGTTGTCAAAAAGGGCTGTAAAACCCTGCTGGGCTAATTTTGAAAACAATCAAAACACGAATGCTCTCGACTTGTTTGTTATGCTAATTAGGTCGTAATTGTCTCGTATTAGACGACGATTTATGCGTCATATCTGGTGGTTTGACGCGCATGATGTACTACCACAGCAGGGGGTCGGGTTAGGATGGACCACTGAGTCCGCGCGAGGATATATCTTGTTTTGATCAACGCTTTCTGACCTCAGTCGTCTGAATATCGCGTACAAGCTGTTGCGACGGGTTCGCTCGTGTTAAGGACGTCAAATGACGTGAGACAAAATCCGCGATCGCCTTTGACCAATGTTAAACTAAAAGACATTTATTGTCCCCGTTTTAAAGAATGAGAGGTTCTAGTGGATGACGTGGTGGTCAGAGTTAACCTGTACATAATGTAAGACATAGATCGAAATATACAAGCAATATCTCCAACATTAGTCGATAAAATCCCAAATTTTGTCCATCATTTTTACTTTCTCCACCCTATACGTAGTATATGGAGAAAGTATTGTTTTCGTAAAAATGTTCGAATTTGAATTTTCAGTGGAATTATCTGTTTTGGTGCTCACAGAACGCCAAACAATTGTTTAGTGCAATTATCTGTGTTGGTGCTCCCTGAACCCAAAAATATTTTTAGTGGAATTTTTTTTTTGTGCTCCCTGAACCCAAAAAAGTGTTTTTAGAGTGGTGTCTGTCTGTCAGTCTGTCTGTATGTATACACGCCCAGAGAGGACACTATTGGTCCGATTTTCATGAAATTTGGTATGTAGGTACTAAACCCTAATATCTCCAGGTGTTTTTTTCATTTTTTGGAATTTTTAATTTTTAAGGGTAATTTAAATCAAACGGCTCTAACGATTTTAATCAAATTTTCAGTATTTATAGTGCTTAAGATGCCAAACAAAATGACACCACCCACTTTTATCAAAACTTCGGCGTTTTATAAGTATGGGGATATGTTTAAAAATAAACAAGTTTGTGTTGTCAATCTAGCATCGCGGCGGCGGCCGCACAGGGTAGCACCACGGTAGCGAGCACGGCAAGTAATTCAAAGGTCGCGCGATCGAATCCCGCCTGGGACAATAATTTTTTTATACGATTGACGTAGGTAGAATGTTATTTTTTTGTTTTGTTCTAAAAAGTAGTAAAAAATAAAATGATTAAAAACAATATTATTTTGATTACAGTAAGTTGGGAGAAAGTTTGTGTCAGTTAACTGATACCGTTTATTACAATTGTTTATAGGAGTTTTAAATATTTTCGGAATAAAAAATAGCCTGAAATATTCTCTGAAAACTCCTCTACATGTTAATGAGAGTTTCGTCAAAATCTGTTCAGCCATTCCTGAGATTAGTCCGGCCAAACAAACAGAAGACAGACAGACGTACAGGCAGACAGACAAAAAGTGTATAAATGTGTGTTTAGGTTCGGTAATGTGTGAATAACCACATGAGCTTAGAAAAAGCTTATATTTTGAAATCACAGACAGACACTTCAATTTTGTTTATATGTATGGATTTTAACATATTTAAAACTAGCTGACCCGGCAATGCTTTGCTATTGCTTAATTTGAAACTTTGAAAGCCTGTAATTCGTATCCCTGAGGACCGATGTAAATTATAATGGGATTCTGCTCATTGCTTGATTTACCTAACCTAAAATTATATTCATTTTTTGATCCAAATCAGTTGTTGATCAAAATCAGCTGTTTTAAGCTTTTCATACGAACAGCTGTTTTTTGTGCCCCTGATAAAATCAAAAGAAATCTCTCTTCTTCTTCCTTAAGATTGACCTACCATAAGATTAACATTGAAACTTTGAGGGCCACTGGGGCGTAGCCCTAATGTCTTAGGACTTCGGTAAATGGCATAAAATCTTCCCAGGGTTAACCTGTGTTACTGTGCAAAATTTCAAAGCAATCGGATGGACGGTTTGGTAACGCATAAAGGACAAACATACAAACGTACATACATTGAATTTTATATATCTATATATATAATATAAATGAATTGCTGTTCGTTAGTCTCGCTAACACTCGAGAAGGGCTGGACCGATTTGGCTATTTTTGGTCTTAAAATGTTTGTAGTAGTTCATAGAAGGTTTATACGTAAAGAAAAGTTAGAAAAGTTTCCCGAAAAAGTTTCAAATTTGGAAGAAACTGAACAGCATTTATTGTATGAACTCAAAACCATAGCTCACAAAAACAGCTGTTCGTATAAAAAGCTTATGTTTGTTTGGATGTATTACCATAGCAACATTACTTAGCCAATTTATAATCACTTTAATACTCTTCAAAACCAACCGCTTTTTAAGGTTAGATTGAAAAACTATAAACAAACACAAATAAAACTGCTTACAGAATTATAATTCAACTCAAAATTGGTTATTAAATATCTATATAGGCCTACTTAGATATATGCTGCTTAAAATATTTTTTATATAAAATATATCATAACTATGAAGTTTTTAATACTTTTCAAAACATATTTTCCCTATCAATAATAATAATAACAAACAAATTATTTGACACCATGCATAACCATAAACATACACGAGTTTAATCATATTTTATTGAACACTAAACAAACCATCTGAATTAAGCTAAATGCCATTAAAATATCACATTCGTAGCTTTATTTTGATATATACTGTATATTGTATATTTAAATACTAAACAATATATATCTTATACTAATTAGGCCTATACATTTAAAATTACAAACTCTATTTGAACCAGTTTGTTACGTCCTAAATTAACGCGGATGTTACAAAGTGATTCAAATATCTTTTCTACGACCCCCAGCTAGTATATTTAAAAAAACTGTGGACGACTTGTTATCTGGATCTTTTTACTCGGTGGAGAAGTTTATCGACCGAGAGTATTCCAGAGTTATCACTATGGTTGGGTGCGGGCATGTGTTGAAGTTGGTAAACTTTAGTAGTTAAATTGCTTGGAAAATTTTAACTTGTTTGTAGTAATTATTTGTAATACTTTTTAGCGAATTTCCATAGGAAAAATGAGCCATTGCAGTGGCCCTTATGGTAAGACCCAAGGTCGGGAGTAGCAAACGAGCACCAATCATGGTCCCCAGAACACGTTTTGGGGTGTCATATATGTATATATGTGTTCGCACTCTAGCTGAAACATTTTAAGTCCGATTTGGTTCAAATTTGGTGCACACGTTGGTTGTCTACGTCGCTAGGACGTGTCCGTTAGCCAAAAAAATCCAACAACCGGAAGCCCGATTTTTTACCGTAAGTAACTATTTTTTGAGATATTTCCTACGAGAATGAATTTGTTATTGAGTTTTTTCTAGAAATATAAATGTAGGATGTTATTCTGCACGTTTTGTTTTTTTACGCGACCTTATAGCTCGTTTGGTTCCCCCAAAATCGAACAGAACGTAAAATACCATAGGAGTACCCGGTTCAAAGCCATGTGGTGGATTCTACCGTGGGGTTGGCGTGCGAAGCACGCAATGCTTTGTGTGTTGAAGATTCACCCAATACGGGGGTTGGCGTGCGAAGCACGCAATGCATTGTGTATTGAAGATACTCCCAATATGCGGAATGGCGTGCGAACCATTTTGCAGCTATTCAGCACCGTCGTGAATAGACCTATTTCCCAAATTGTTGGTTGAAACCCTAAAACATAGGTCTATAAACTTAATTTTGGAAATTTGCTCGACTCACGTCAGCGGTTCAGCTGCGAGGTGGAATTATTTATTTTCTTTCTGTTGTGTTAAGAACATCTCGACAAATTGGATACATTTTGATAAATTGGATGCAACAAAAGAGGAAAGGAAGGAAATCGTGGAGATGTTCTGAAAAGGTAGAGAGAGAACGGGAGATAGAATGGAAGGCAAGGATTCCGAAGGTTACAGGGACAAGGACCCAGGTGAAGAAGAGCTTCGCGACTGCGATTATAAGGATGAGGAAAAGGGGAGTGACGAGATAAAAAGGCACTAAAACCGGCAGAAGAGGGTTGGAATGTTACCAGGTTACGAAGAATAAATAAGGGTATTGTGATACAAAAGGCGGACCAGGAGCAAATTAAGAAGTTAATGTCAAACAAAAAAGTTCAAGATAAGAATTTGCGGCTTGAGGAGCCAGTGAGAAAATGACCACAGATAATGATTTACGACGTAACTAACCAGCTAACAGAGGAGGACGTAATAAGCGAGATAAATAACTTGAACATGGAGGGGTGTGAGATAACCAGTGAGGAATTTAAAAATAGTTTTAAAAGAGTACATAAATATAAGAGTGGAAAGAAGGATTACTGGGTGATGGAATGTTGTGCACAAATAAGAAATCACTCGAGGAGTAGAGAGAGGATCTATCATATTGAGTGGGAGACTTATAGAATAAAGGATTATTTGTCGGTTGTGAGATGCTACCATTGCCGGTCATATGGTCACGTTGCTAAATATTGCAAATTCAAGCCATGCTGTAGCCATTGCGGTGACCAGCATGAGTTCAAGGAATATAGAGAGAAAGTTCAGCAAGATGCGGCAATTGTGTGCATGCTAAGAAAAAGTGTGACCACAGGGTGGATAGTTTTGAATGCCCAGCGTATGAGAAAGCAAGGAGAATGCTGTTAGAGAAAATCCATTATGGCAATTAAAATTGATCAGATAAATTTACAGAGAACGAGGGTGGCGACAGCGGAGCTGGAGGTGATTGGAAGGATATGATGTGATGTTGTTACAGGAACCATATGAGGTTAGGGGGAAGGTAATGTTGGGAGGTGGAAGGCTGATCTTTGGAGGAGGGGAAAGAGGGAGAAGTCAGATGAGTGCAATATGGATTTTAAATGATAAAATGGAAATATTGAAATATTAATAGTTATTGTTGGACGACTATACGTGTGGAACTGGGAGGAGTGGAGAATAAAGAGAATTTTCGAAATTTCAAAGAAGTATGCAAGACAGTGGGAAAGGGAAGAGAAAGCAGGAATTGAAAAGAGGAAAGAGAATAGCACACGGAGACGGGATGAGGTGGAAGCCCGATGATTCCTGTAATGGTATGAGGGGATGCTTGTTTGGAAGAATACGGCAACAGGACACCGAGAGTGTCTGGCAAGAAAATAAAGGAGAATAAGAAGTTTAAGAGAATAAAGTATAAGACGAAGGCCTGATGAAATAAGTTCAGAACTTGATCATCAGGGGCTGGTGGAGGGCTTCCCCAAACAAGTGTTGTGTTAAATGTCCTTAAATTAATAATTTTTAGTAATTTGACTGTTCTTGTGCTATTAAAAAACTACATAGTTGTTGGATTTTAATAATTTTAATGTTTTGAGATTGTATGTTAATGTTGATCATTATAGTTTTCTTGATTAATGAAGTAGTGTCTTAGGCCTTCTCCACACTAATGTACAATGTCTAGCGATTTTGGTCTAAAGATAATGTCTCTAGACGGTTGCTGAGACAAACGGGAGACAAATACCATCTCTGGAGACCAAACGGAAGAATTTGCGTCTCCCGTCAGAAATGGTAGACCTGAGTCAATCGGTAGACAATGTTGCGCAGTAAGTCGTAGTGTGGACAGTCTCTGTCTTGGAACCCTTGAGTGTAGACGTTTTACGTTTCTAGTTCCAAACTGTGGCCTAACGAAAAAGTTTTATTATTTATTGCAGATTACCAAAGGCCAATATGTTTATGGGACGTTACACTCCTGATTATAAAAACCGAACAAAAAAACTTACGATCGAAGATCTGGCTCGGAAATACGAAGTGTCGGTGAGTGACTTTGAAAAAATAAATAATTCGACCACGCAGCTGAACCGCTGACGTGAGTTGAGCAAATTTCCAAAATTAAGTTTATAGGCCTATTTTTTAGGGTTTCAACCAACAATTTGGGAAATAAGTCTATTCACGACGGTGCTGAATAGCTGCAAAATGGTTCGCACGCCAGTCCCATATTAGGATTATCTTCAATACACAATGCATTGCGTGCTTCGCACTCCATCCCGCATTTTGAGAGTATCTTCAATACACAAAGCATTGCGTCCTTCGCACGTCATTCCG
>JAGFPH010001984.1:48218-60488 GCA_018207615.1 Philaenus spumarius
TTTTTTTTACCCAACAACAACCCCTCTTTTATGATAAATTATGTAACAGTTGTCGAGTATCTTTTAAACCTCTTAACTGCCGCCATTTTGCAGTGTGATTTTCCGCCATTTTGAGCACGCAGTTGTACTTTGGTGGTGTCCCGCCGTGTTTTTCAAAACTTGCCATGTGTTAATTCCGCGTAGAAGAAAGGGTCGACTATTAGGGATACATTAGAGGGGGAGGAGAGAACACGATTAATTAATCCCGCGTCCGGCTGCGATGCACCTCAAACAACGCGGACAAGTTACAATTTTAACGTTTTATTTTCGAACTAGGTAAAAATGCTTGTTTACACGCCCTTGGGCCCCGTCTGGTTTTCCCAGAATCAAGCAATACGTAAAATACTATAAAAGTACCCGGTTAAAATCTACGTGGCAGACGGCCAGGATGAAAACTCGTAAAGTGAGTCGGACCGCTGCGAGCGAAGCGAAACAGTCCATAATTCGTGGTCACAAAGTAGAGGGGAACGAAGCAGCGCGTAAGCCGGAAATGGTGGCTGAGGTGCAAACAAACTATACTAATACTAGTAAAGCCCTAAAAGTCTGGAGACACCCCTAAAGAAAACATAACACGATTATGTTTAACTAGCTGACCCGTACGGCGTTGCCCGTGGTGGTTGGTATTTTCAGTCTTTTCAACGTAATTGTATTCTTTTTAAGTGTTCAGTCAGTGAGTGGTATTTGGCTTTTATATATATAGATTTTAAATAATAAAAGCACTATTGTCATAATAATAAAAGATCTGAAATTATGATTTTAATAACTTTGATCCCCCCAAACTCCTCCTAAAATTTCGAAATTTTTCATACGCTTTCTTAGTGAGCACCTATGGCCCTAGAGGAAGCTACATACCAAATTGCATTCCAATCCGTTCGGTAGTTTTGAAGAAATCGTGATTTAATAACTTTGATCCCCAAACCCCCCTAAAATTTAGAATTTTTTCAAACCCTTTCTTAGTGAACACCTATGGCCCTAGAGGAAGCTACATACCCAATTTCATTCCAATCTGTTCAGTAATTTTGGAGAAATCTTGATTTAGTAATTTTTACCCCCAAACCCCCCTAAAATTTCCAATTTTTTAAAACCCTTTTTTAGTGAACACTTATGGCCCTAGAGGAAGTTACATGCCAAATTTCATTCCAATCCGTTCGGTAGTTTTGAAGAAATCGTGATTTAATAACTTTGATAACCCCAAACCCCCCTAAAATTTCGAATTTTTTCAAACCCTTTTTTAGTAAACATTTATGGCCCTAGAGGAAGCTACATACCAAATTTCATTCCAATCCGTTCGGTAGTTTTGAAGAAATCGTTTTTTAATAACTTTGATCCCCCTAAACCCTCCCCCCTTAAAATTTCGAATTTTTTCAAACCCTTTCTTAGTGAGCACCTATGGCCCTAGAGGAAGCTATATACCAAATTTCATTTCAATCCGTTCGGTAGTTTTGGAGAAATCGTGATGAGTGAGTCAGTGGGTTTTGGCTTTTATATAGAAGATAACTAAATATTTTTTATAATTGTACTCATTTTCACCTAGTTAAAAATCCCCTCAGCTTCGTTAGGTAGGCCTAGATAAAGTCTGTTGTTTTCAAATAGTATTTTTTTAAATTTACAGAGTGAACTAAAAGTCTGGGGACACCCCTGTAACTGGGAAAACCCAAACTCAGGTAATGTTTACTAGGTACAAAGATGTACTTTCTTACGCATAAGACAACGTTGTTACCATCTCCAAAATGGGAAATTTTGGGGGCAGCTCAACAATTTTAAATGCAAACCCCTGCCCTGTGACCCCTAATTTTAAAGGTATTGCTACAAGAATGCAAATGATGAAAACTAGAGCTGTCTATCTTATTCCTATCTAAAGTTATTTGCAGTTAAAGACGAGAATTATTCTAGTCCTTCTGACAATAGTGAGTAATTGGTGAAGAGCCAAATCCAAGGAATGTTTATTAGATATCAGGATGCATTTTTGTGTATGGGTAACTTTGCCAACGTTTCAAAAATTGGAAATATTGGGGGCAGCTCAAAATTTGTATACTCAACCCCTGTCATGTGACCATTCATTTTAAAGGTATTAGCAAAAGAAAACTAACAGTGCAAATTTGAGTCCTCTTTCTCAACCCTACTACAAATTTAAAATGAATTTTCACATGATAGTGGTTTGCGTATACAAATTTTGAGCTGCCCCAATATTTTCAATTTTTGAAACGATGGCAAAGTTTCCTCATACCTAAAAACGTACATCCTAATACCTAATAAACATTCCTTGGATTTGGCTCTTCACCAAAAACTCACTAAGAAGGACTAGAATCATTGTCGTCTTCAACCGTAAATAACTTTAGATAGGAATAAGATAGATACCTCTACTTTTCCTCTTTTACATTCTTGTAGCAATACCTTTAAAATGAGGGGTCACAGGGCAGAGGTTTGCATTTAAAATTTTTGAGCTGCCCCCAAAATTTCCCATTTTGGAAATGGTAACAATGTTGTCTTATGCGTAAAAAAGTACATTTTTGTACCTACTAAACATTACTTGAGTTTGTTTTTTTCCCCAATTACTCACTCAAAAGTTACAGAGGTGTCTCCAGACTTTTAGTTCACTCTGTATAATTTAAAAAAATACTATTTAAAAACAACAGACTTTATCTAGGCCTACCTAACGAAGCTGAGGGGATTTTTAACTCGGTGAAAATGAGTACAATTATAAGAATTGTTTAGTTATCTTTATATATATAACTAGGGGAAATCCCATCGTGCTCAGACTTTATCTAGGCCTACCTAAGGGTGCGTTCACAAAGAAAGCTGCTAACGGGCACTGACCGGCGCTGACCGGCGCGAGAAATTTTTTTCATTGTATCAAGTTAGTGCGTTCAGAGACAACGCTTGTTCCGACTTGCAAGCGCCTGCTACAAGCGCTGACCGTCAAGCAAGAACTTTTGATACTTGTTTTCCGGCGCTGGTAGCAGTCAAGTCGCTGACAACTCGCAGTGAACATGGATGTCGATGAATTGATTTCACAAGTATTTAGAAAAGGGCCTATTTGGGACAAACGGATTTCAATTTCAATTTTCTTGAGGATATAATTGAATTGCCTCAACTCCATTCTCATATAAGAAAAAAACCTTACGTTGTCCAATTTTAATTTACGAAACAGATGGTGGTATTCACCAAATCTTCCTCTTCTGCGGTTAATTTCATGTATTACGATTCTCTTTCGGCGCACTTTCAAATCTACATTTTCAAGCAAAAATAATTCTTCATCGCTCGAGGAAGACATTCTCGGAATGAAAGTTGCAAGCTTTTGTTGTGAACACCCAAAACTATTCACAAGGGCTTGCAATCGCTGGTAGCAAGCGCCTAGAAACAAGTAACTTGCAACCAGCTTTCTTTGTGAACGCACCCTAACGAAGCTGAGGGGATTTTTAACTCGGTCAAAATTAGTACAATTATTACAAGAATTATTTAGTTATCTTTATATTTGTAACTAGGGGAAAACCTTGCGTGCTCCACACGCCAACAACGTGTTATGTTTTCTTTATAATAAAGGTGTAGGATTAATAATAACCCCAAAGCTCAGATGGTCAATGTTCAAATCAAATTATTTCGTATATTTTATAACAGCAGTTATAGTAAAGGTTAAAAGAACCAGCAAGACTCAGGTATCAAATGTAATAAAAACCTAACCTAAAAGTTAGAAATACAAATAATTGCTTCAAAGTTTGAAATCAGCTGTTAATTACAATGTTAGAGCAAACAGCTGTTTTATCTGTTATTTTATTAAATTGGTTGCTATGGTAATGAATGTAAAAATACATTCAGAAAATATGTGTTGGTTCATCAGTCTAGGCCTAACCTAAGAACTTTTTCCCACTAAATTTTACAAATATTGAAATAAAAAATGCTTTTATCGAAATGAATTATAGCCAACGTTACTCAGGGATAGTGTAGCTTTTTATTAGAAAAACTATTTTATCAGTCGGTTCAGTAATCCCAGAGATTACCCCCCCACATACAAACAAACAAATTCTACGTCTTTATAATATTAGTATAATTCTTCTGTACGTGTGCATGTCACTGAAGTCCTCCTAAACGGCTGGACCAATTTCGATGACATTGTTTGTGTGTGTTTGAGTGGGTCCTTGGATGGTTTAGATTCACAGTTGGAAGGGGTTTCTACCCCTAAACAATAAATATAAATTAAACTAACTTCCTACAAGGTATAAAGCTAAAATTGTGTAAGATTATTTTTAAGGGATATGCACAACAATTTGCAATTTGATTACTTGAGTCAAAGGGATGAAATGAAATAACTACACTTAAAATTAAATAAGAATCCACTTGCATTTTGCTATATTCTCTAAAACTAATCAACTAATTTTACTAAAACTTCACAATTTACACATATTAGTACCAGGATTCGTTTAGATATCGTCACTACAAACAACAAGATTTTAATGAGGTAGCTACCCCTTTACAATTCAAATAAATTGCTCTAAATTCCTGCAAACTACAAATCTAAAATTATTCAATCTTATTTTTAATTGATATAAAAAAACATTTCCAATTTTATTACTTAAGTCAAAGGGATGAAATGGGATAACCACACTTAAAATAAAATCACTCCTAACTTTATAAAACTGTAGAAATATTTGTTAAAACTTTCTATTTATATACATTATCATATATCAAAATAAAGATAAAAAAATATCTATATATTAAAAGAATTTATGAAAACTTGTGGCAGTACGGCCATTCTATCCGGCCGATTTCCTTACTTTTTTTTTTTTAAATTGCAGGTAATCATTCACAGATATGTCATCAAGCATTACAAATCATGTATCTTTCGCCTTACAAACGTTATAATCAAATGCAAATTTCTGCTGTGTATTACTTATGGGGTTTTTTTTTTTTTTTGGTTCTTTGTCCACTTTGCGTTCGTATACCATTCATCCGATTGCTTTTAAATTTTGCATAGTAACACAGGTTAACCCTGGGAAGGTTTTAGGCCATTTACCAAAGTCCTAGGACATTAGGGCTACGCCCCAGTGGCCCTCAAAGTTTCAATGTTAATCTTATGGAAGAAAGATTTCTATTGATTTTATCAAAAACAGCTGATTTTATCAGGGGCACAAAAACAGCTGTTCGTATAAAAAACTTAGCAACACATCATGTTTGTTTACTTTCATTACCATAGCAACATTACTTAGAAAATTTCAAGAGTATTACCTTTTAGAGGTTACATTGACAAACTAAAAACAAACACAAACAAAAATCAACGAAAAATGCTAACTATATTTTAATTCAATTCAAACATTGGTTGTTATAAACCTATTATATATAAAACAGCTAATTTGGATCAAAAACTGAACATAATTTTAGGGTGGGCCTACAATGAACCAAAACACCAATTGGGCTAATTATTAGAATCAGGTTTTATTATAATTCTTCACAACTACCAGTTTTTTTTAGATTAAGTAAAATTTTCCAACTGCGAGCGAAGCGAAGCAGCCATTTGAGGCCGAAGGCCGAGGCGGGGTTGGAACGCGGAGCGTCCAGGGGCAGAGCCCCTAGTTATCTTTTAATTGCATTTATTTGATATTGATATATCAAATGATTCAGAAGTTATTAATATTATAATGAAGAAATTAACAATCGTCTGTTTATTTGGTATACGAAGATGTACGAATGTTTCCGAAGTTAAATGGGCATCCTAAATATTCAAAGAAATTTGTATAAATATTCAGGATCATAGGATGTAGCCTATTTATATTCATTTTATAACCTCAAAGCAAATCTTATAACGTATTGTACTTCACAAGGCATTATATTATTGATTGAAGTTGTAAACATAACCCCAAAGTATAATCTACGCTAGGTTTTGTGTAATCATTACTGACAGATGATTGGCGAAATCAGCTGTTATATCTTTTAATTTTGGGCAAAAGGGCTTAAGTCAGAAATTGTTAACGATACAGGAGAAGCACTCAAAGTTTTGACAAACTCATGGCTTGCTTTGAAGCCATGGTTCTTATTGACAAGCCATGATAGCCGAGTGGAAAGCGTAGAACCTTCCTGATCAGAAGATACTGGGTTCGAATCTCGGCTAGACCGGGTAACTTTTCATATCTGTGGTTTGAGGGTAGGAGGGCGGAAGTAAAGCAAACGGTGGTTGGCTCGCTTCGGTGGTAAAGCTGACTGGATATGACTAGTTACCTGGTCTCCGGCTTGGGACGTTTTGCATAATTTTTATAAGATTATAAATATGTTTTTGTATATATATATTTTTTTTTATGTATATTTATTTTTTTTAAATCACGAAAATTTGTAACCATTGAAATCACAAACAATACGGATTATTTACGTTGTAGCTAGTGATCGAATTATTTTACTTGCAATAATATTGCTGGGGCAACTGCCCCCTAGCCTTCCTATGGGTATTAATTTTGTCCTAACAGAAAGAGAATCTATAGAAACACAGTTTTCTATCATCGGGTATATATGTTGACTAGAAAGTACTGTGCGAGCTCCAAGACACACGTCGCCACCAAGTAACATATCAAATTAACGTCTTTGTGGCATGTAATTGTGTAGGCCTACTGCTTAGCGGTTGCTAGGTAACGGACAAACAAACGCAACAAATTGATAACACAAGGGGCTAATCAATTTAAAGGAGGGTTGAGGTTAATCATATCAAGCTAGTTGTATACTGGATAAGTACTGAACTGAATTAAGAACCAGAAACTAAAACTAAGTCGTAAAAAACGTTATTCATTCTGGATGTAATCTAGAATCTCTTTGTCTGTCTTCCTGTATCTCTTTCTCTGTAAGGTATTAGTTTCTCTCTCTCCCCCTCCCTCTCTCTCTCTCTCTGTCGTCTTTCTTACCCAGTTGTTCCATTCTTCTTCAGTATGTATAATGTATCTTTCTTTCTCTCTCTTTATTTCTCTCTCCCTCTTTCTTTGGCTTTTATTTCTCTTTATCTCCCTAACTCTTTCCCTCTGACTTTTCTCCCTTTGTATATCTCTCTTTCTATTTCTCCCCCTCTGACTTTTCCCTCTTTATCTCTCCCTTTCTCTCTGACTTTTTCTCCCCCTCTCTACCTCTCCCTTTTACTTTTCTTTCTCTTTATCCCTTTCTCTTTGACATTTCTTTCTTTTAATCTCCATCCCCCTCTCCCTCTCTGACTTTTCTCCCTTTTTATCTCTCTCTGCCTCTATTTTATACTTTCCTCTCTCCCTCTCTTTTTGACTTTTCTCTTTTTTTCTGACTTTTATCCCTATTTATCTCTTTCTCTGACTTTTCTCTCTCTTTATCTCCCCCCTCTTTCTCTCCCTCTCTCTCTCCCCCTCTCTCTCTCTCTCTCTCTTTCATCTTTCTTAACCAGTTGTTCCACTCTTTCTCATATGTGTGTGTCTTTCTTTCTTCGACTTTCTCCCTTTTTATTTCTCTCTCCCTTTTTTTTTACTTTTCTTTCTTATTATCTCTCTAACTTTCCTTCTGACTTTTCTCCCTTTGTATCTATCTCATTCTATATCTCTTTCTCTGACTTTTCCCTCTTTATCTCTCTGACTTTTCTCCTCCTTTCTACCTCTCTCTTTTACTTTTCTTTCTCTTTATCCCTCTCTCTTTGACTTTTCTTTCTCTTTATCTCCATCCCCCTCTCCCTCTATGACTTTTATCCCTTTTTATCTCTCTCTGCCTCTATTTTATACTTTCCTCTCTTCCTCTCTTTTTGACTTTTCTCTTTTTTTCTGACTTTTCTCCCTATTTATCTCTTTCTCTGACTTTTCTCTCTCTTTATCTCCCCCCCCCCCCCCTATCTTTTTCCCCTGTCCAACTCTTTATCTCTCTCTCGTTTTGGAGATACTATATATTCCTATTACTTTTGTTGTAACAAGTTCAACCACTTTTTAGACTAATGCATCATCGCCTGAAAATAAGTAAGTGAATAATATAGGCCACAAGCGATATTATAGTTAAGCTTGAGAACGCCTTACCAATTTATTCAATAGCGTAGGCCGTACTTCTCAAGAGCGACACCGCTCACTGAATTCGATGCATTTACTCGTGTGGTATTGCACAAACTTTGTGAACGACGAAAATTGATGTAACTTTTCCAGTATTTATTATAAAAGAAGAGGAATGAAACGTATATCATTTAAAAGGAACTGTGTCATAGATGTGCGGAAAAAATCATATGTGTATGCAGCCGTTATAATTCAATCAGACTGACGTGAGTTTAGCGAATTTGTAAAATTAAGTTAGGGTGTCAACCAACTATATGGGAAATTGGTCTACCTACGAAGGCACTGAATATCTGCCTGCTTGTAAGAAATACGTTAGTAGAATTTGTTTCGTACCTCCGCCTCCAGCCACTAGTCACGCTCTACTTCGTTCCGCTCGCAGCAGATAAACTCACTTTGCGAGTTACACTTCGACCTTGCGATCTCAAATTATGGACTACTTTACTTGGCACGCAGTGAAAAAACTCGCCTCCCTTTTATGGTATTTCACGTTTTGGTAGATTTTGGACGAACCAGACGGGCTATAAGGTCGTGTAAAAATAAACGGTATCAGTTAACTGACACAAACTTTCTCCCAACTTACTGTAGTCAAAATAATATTGTTTTTAATCATTTTATTTACTACTTTTTAGAACAAAACAAAAAAATAATATTCTACCTACGTCAATCGTATAAAAAAATTATTGTCCCAGGCGGGATTCGATAGCGCGACCTTTGAATTACTGGCCGTGCTCGCTACCGTAGTGCTACCCCGTTCGGCCGCTGCCGCGATGCTAGATTGACAACACAAACTTGTTTATTTTTAAACATTTCCCCATGATTATAAAACGCCGAAGTTTTGATAAAAGCGGGTGGTGTCATTTTGTTTGGCATCTTAAGCACTATAAATACTGAAAATTTGATCAAAATCGTTAGAGCCGTTTTTGAGAAATTTGCATTTTTGTCGTTTTTTATTGGTTTTTAGGGGTAAATTACCCTTAAAAATTAAAAATTCCAAAAAATGGAAAAAAACGCCTGGAGATATTAGGGTTTAGTACCTACATAAAAAATTTCATGAAAATCGGACCAATAGTGTCCTCTCTGGTCGTGTATACATACAGACAGACAGACACCACTCTAAAAACACTTTTTGGGTTCAGGAAACACCAAAACAGATAATTCAACAGAAAATTCAAATTCGAACATTTTTACGAAAACAATACTTTCTCCATATACTACGTATATATAGGGTGGAGAAAGTAAAATCAAAATGAGCAGAATAATAAATAATAAATAGCAGAACACCCCAAATAAGTTTCATTCTAGTTAAAAATAATTCGACCACGCAGCTGGACCGCTGACGTGAGTTGAGCAAATTTCCAAAATTAAGTTTATATGCCTATTTTTTTAGGGTTTCAACCAACAATTTGGGAAATAGGTCTACTCACGAAGGCGTTAAACAGCTGTCTGTGTGTACGCAATATATTAGTAGAATTTATTTCCTCCTAGTGGCCTCGCGAGTTTTCAACACTTGGCTTCGAACCGGGTACTTTTACGGTATTTTACGTTTTTATCGATTGTGGGGGAACCAAACGAGCTATAAGGTCGCGTAAAAAAACAAAATGTGCAGAATAACATCCTACATTTATATTTGTAGAAAAAAACTCTAAAAGATTTCATTCTCGTAGTAAAAATCTGAAAAAATAGTTACTTCCTGTCATAAAACGTACTTCCGGTTGTTGGATTTTTTTGGCTAACGAACTCGTCCGAGCCACATAGACAACCAATACGTATACCAAATTTGGTCCAAATCGGAATTAAAATGCGGCCGATAGAGTGCGAACACATATATATATATATATATATATAGGCCTATATATATATAGGCTATATATGAATTTTAATGACACCCCAAAACGTGTTCTGGGGACCATGATCGGTGCTCATTTGCTACTCCCGACCTTGGGTCTCACCATAAGAGCCACTGCAATAGCTCATTTTTCCTATGGAAATTCGCTAGTAAACGGTACCAGGAAATGGCACATACATTCTCACAAACATATTTAAATTATTAAACAGATTCACTGTGACTTGTAGGGTGGGGTAGGAGAGGTGATTTTTTATTAAAGCTGTTTTCCCATAAAAATCCATAAAATAACGGAAAAACCAACTTTTCTCAAAAACGGCTCCAACGATTTTGAGAAAAGTTGATTTTTCCGTTATTTTAAGGGTTTTTGTGGGAAAATTACCCTTAAAAACGCCTGGAGTTACCGTGGATTAGTACCTCCATACCAAATTTCATCAAAATCGGACGACTGGTTTAGGCTCTAGGTCTGATAACATTCACACACACACACACACACACACACGCACACGCACCCACACCCATCACTCCAAAAACCACTTTTTTAGGTTCACGGGACCCAAAACGGATATTCCCACCAAAAACTCAAACTCGAAAATTTTGACGAATACAATACTTTCTCCATATAGGCTACTATGGTATAGGCCTAGGGGGAGAAAGTAAAATATGAAATTAAAAAAAAAATTAGTTTTGGTAAGAAAGTGCTTTCGGTTGTTGGTTTTTGGCTAACGAACTCGTCCCAGCGTCTTAGAAAACCAACGTTTATACCAAGTTTGGGACCAAATCGGATACACATGTTAGCCTACATATAAATACAAATTTTAATGACACCTCAAAACGAGTTCTGGGGACCATGATCGGAGCTCATTCACCACTCCCGACCTAAGGTCTCTCCATAAGAGAGTCTTTCCGATGGATATTCCCTAATAAACTAGGCCTAACCTAAGATTGAATTGCTAATCTGGTTTTCCGAATCAGCTGTTTTATTTGTTACTAGGGGAGACTCCTGCGTGCTCCACACGTTAACCCCGTTGGACCCTTCTATACACATATGTTATGTTTTCTTTATAATAAAGGTTAGGATTAATAATAATCTAAACGCTAAGATGGTCAATAATCTTACATGTCCAAATCAAATTATTTCGTATATTTTATACCATCAGTTATAATAAAGGCTAAACAATGAGCAATGCTCAGGTCTACACTTAAACGAAACTCTACCCAAAAGTTAGAAATAGAAATAAAGTAACAAATTTTGAAATCAGCTGTTAAGGGCACTCCAAATGGAAAAAAATAATTTTTGATCGATTTTTAGTTTTTTATGATTTCTTATTCTCCTGTTTTTCCTCTTTCCAAAAATATACAACATGATATGGTTATAATTTATCTTTATGTCAAAAAAAATAAATAATGTAAGCGTTACCATGGAAATAAATGGCTTTAGAGGCCACATGAATTCGCTGTACTACAAACACTTTTATAGTGTTCATTATTGTACAGTGAGTTATTTTAAAGAACTTTGGTGAAGAGGAAGCTGGAAGACATGTATGCTGCTGAAGAAGACCCAGACAACCCCACATACTGTCCATGAGGCCATTAGCAAAAGGTAGGCTACTTATGAAACTTTGGCTTTAACGTTTTGCTCGTTTCCCGAAAATAACGTTTTTGTTATTCATAATACACATTTCTGGAAAACTGTCTAACATATCTTTACCAATTTTTTACCACATGTCTATAACACAATTATCTAGTTCCTAACACGGGATTTTTTAAAAATATTTCAACAAATAAAAAAGTTATATAATAATAATAACAATAAATAAACGGTACCAGGAACTGGCACATACTTTCTCACAAATACATTTAAATTACTAAACAGATTCACTGTGACTTGTAGGGTGGTGTAGGAGAGTTTTTTTATTAAAGTTGGAGATTAACTAATAAATATTATTATTATTATTATTATCTAGAGAGAAAACTATTCGATAGATTTCGAAAAAATTTGCACCAAACACGTCAATTAGGTCTTCATAGATGCACGTAAAATGGTTTTGAAATTTTTTTTAAAACAACCCCCTTTATGGCCAAAAAACCCCCAAAAATCAGTTAGTATTATTAGCTAAACG
Source organism: Philaenus spumarius (assembly GCA_018207615.1). NCBI lineage: Eukaryota > Metazoa > Arthropoda > Insecta > Hemiptera > Aphrophoridae > Philaenus > Philaenus spumarius. The sequence goes on from JAGFPH010001984.1 coordinate 60,248, forward strand.
AGAATTTTTAGAAAGATGCGGGTTTTTGCATATGGTAGGGCACATTAAAGGCTACAAATAAGCCAAATTTTATCAAAATCGTTAGAGCCGTTTTTTTATAAAAAAATAATAACTGATTTTTTGGGGGTTTTTTGGCCAAAAAGGGGGTTGTTTTTCAAAATTGTTCAAAACCCTTTTTCGTGCATCTATACAGTCGTACTGGACATGTCTGGTGCAAATTTGGTTGAACTCGATCAAATAG
>JAGFPH010001984.1:68320-93117 GCA_018207615.1 Philaenus spumarius
AGGGGGGGGGGGGGCATCTGACCATAGGTATGGGCTTCTTATGGTAAGTCCTAAGGTCCCGGAGTGGTCAACGAGAACAGATCATATAATACACGTATTTTCATTAAAATTTAGGGGACTTCTCAGTGAATATTTTAGGCTACTTTTTATTCCAAAAATAATTAAAATTCCTGTTAAAAAATGTAAAAATTAAGAATAATATTAGGGGTTGGCGAGCGAAGTGAGCACTGGTAGAACCCCTAGTGTTTAATAAATTGTTTAAGAATGTTTAAAAAATTATACGAATTTTTAAACGAAACCTAACTCTACTAATATTTATGTAGCCGATTGAAACGTACTTGTCTCAACTCAACAAACGATACGAAACAATAGTTTAAAGCTTCAACACAGGCTGCAGCACATGCAAGGCTTCAAGTCTAGTACCACTACTTGTCTCATAGAGCGCAGCACTGTATGTTTGTTGATATAAACATAAAGTCCTATTAATATTTGAAATGTAAAAGTATGTTGGATGTTTGACAGTCGATCACGCAAAACGTACAGGATGGGTTTGTATGGAATTCTGCACACAGACAGACCATGACCTGGAATTTTACATAGAATTCATTTCGATTTAAGGGTTGAAACAACCCCTAAAACAATAAATATTATTTGTTATACTTTCCTAAAGCCTGAAGCTAAAGAGCTGGAAATTGGTACATTAATTTCTTACAACATAGGTACATAAAAAAGTAAACAAGATTTGAATTTTGTTGCATGCTGCTATGGGGTGAAAATGTGATAACCACCTCTAAAACAATAACTATAGATTCCGTTACCTTCCCAATCTGGAGAGCTGAAATTTGGCACTAATCAAAATTAATTAGTTGTCACACTTCCCAAGAAGCTAAAGAGGTGTTAATTGACACCTTTTTTCATTGCAGTGACCCTTATGGTGAGACCTAAGGTCGGGAGTAGTAAATGAGCACCGATCTTGGTCTCCAGAGCACATTTTCGGGTGTCATTAAAAACTTTACATATATAATATATGTATATAAGCATAGGTATGTATATAGGCATATATATTCGTACTCTAATGGCCGCAGATTACGTCCGATTTGGTACACACGTTAATTGTTGAAGTAGCTCGGACAAGTTCGTTAGCCAAAAACTCCAACAACCAAAAGTAATTTTTTCTTAAATTTTTCATATTAAATTTACACTTTTTTGGACATTTATCTATACTAATATTATAAAGAGGTAAAGTTTGTTTGTTTGTTTATTTGTTTGTTTGTTTATTTGTTTGTTTGTTTGTATGTAGGGGGTAATCTCTGGCACTACTGAACTGATTGAAAAAATAGTTTTACTAATAAAAAGCTACACTATCCCTGAGTAATATAGGCTATGATTCATTTCGATAAAAACCTTTTTTATTTCAATATTTATAAATTTAATTTCTTAGGTTAGGACTAGAATGATAAACCAACACATGTATTTACATTTATTACCATAGCAACCAATTGAATAAAATAACAGATAATATATTTGCTCCAATATTTCCATTAACAGCTGATTTCAAAATTTTAAGCAATTATTTTTGTATTTCTAGCTTTTAGGTTAGGATTTTAAAGAGTAGACCTGAGCCTTGCTGGTTCTTTTAACCGTTATTATAACTGTTTTAAAATATAAGAAATAATTTAAATTGAACATTTAACATTATTTACCGTCTTAGTTTTGAGGTTATTATTAATCCTACACCTTTATTATAAATAAAACATAACATATGTTTTTAGAAGGTTACGTTGGGGGTTGGCGTGCGGAGCACGCAGGGGTCTCCCCTAGTCTATACTAATATTATAAAGAGGTAAAATTTGTTTGTTTGTTTGTATGTAGGAGGTAATCTCTGGTACTACTGAACCGATTGTAAAAATAGTTTTACTAATAAAAAGCTACACTATCCCTGAGTAACATACTAGGCTATAATTCATTTCGATAAAAACCTGTTTTTATTTCAATATTTACAAATTTAGTCGGAAAAAATCTTAGGTTAGGACTAGAATGATAAACCAACACATTTATTACCATAGCAACCAATTGAATAAAATAACAGATGATTTAGCTGTTTGCTCCAATATTTCTATTAACAGATGATTTCAAAATTTGAAGCAATTATTTTTTATATTTCTAGCTTTTAGGTTACGGTTTTAAAATGTAGACCTGAGCCTTACTGGTTCTTTTACCATTATTATAACCGCTGTTATCAAATATAAGAAATAATTTGATTTTAACATTTATCATTACTTACCATCTTAGTTTTTAGGTTATTATTAATCCTACACCTTTATTATAAATAAAAAACATAAGATATGTTTTTAAAAGGTTTTATTGGGGATTGGCGTGCGAAGCACGCAGGGGTATCCCCTAGTGTAAAAATATAAATTTAAGAGATTGTTGGATTGTTCTACACGGCCTTATAACTCGCTTGGTTCCACCAAAATCGATCGAAACGTAAACTACCATAATAATACTCGCTTCAAATCCACTAGGGGAAAATTGTATCGTTGGTTCTGTTACGAGACCGACGGCCGGGATGCAAACCACCGCGATCAAAGCAAAGCAGTGAAAATTAGAGGAAAAGCGAGTTTTCCCCTGCGAGTGGAATGAAGAAGCGTTTGAGCCGGGGTTGGATGCAGATTTACAAACAAATTCTACTAATATATTTTGAACACGCAGGCAGCTATTCAACGTCTTCTTGAGCAAACCAATAGTTCTTTCCAAATAGTTGGTTAAAACCCTAAAATCAAATAAACTTAACTTTGTTTCAGCCGCGTGGCCGGATTATTTCGTAAATGGTACTGAGAAAAATTCAACCAAACTCATTTTTGTACTTGTGGTTAAAACGGGGTTTCAAACCCTATGGATTAAGTTAATTAAAACTAAGTTATGATTGTTTCAATTAATACGTTCAATGCTATGCAAATTTCGTATTTCCTATGCTAGGAGCTGACCTTTTATTTTTACTTTCTCCCCCTATACCATAGTATATAGAGAAAGTATTGTATTCGTCAAAATTTTCGAGTTTGAGTTTTTGGTGAAAATATCCGTTTTGGGTCCTCCTGAACCTAAAAAAGTGGTTTTCGGAGTGATGTCTGTATGTGTGTCTGTGTGGATGTTATCAGACCTAGAGCCTAAACCAGTCGTCCGATTTTGATGAAATTCGGTATGGAGGTACTAATCCACGGTATCTCCAGGCGTTTTTTTTTTCATTTTTGTGATTTTTTTATTTTTAAGGGTAATTTTCCCATAAAAACCCTTAAAATAACGGAAAAATCAACTTTTCTCAAAAACGGTTCTAACGATTTTGATTAAAATTTTATAGTTTATTAGGGACCTAAAGTACTATAAACTGTAAAATTTTAATCAAAATCGTTCGAGCCGTTTTTGAGAAAAGTTGGTTTTTCCGTTATTTTATGGATTTTTATGGGAAAACAACTTTAATACAAAATCACCTCTCCTACCCCACCCTACAAGTCACAGTGAATCTGTTTAATAATTTAAATAATAATGTTTGTGAGAAAGTATGTGCCAGTTCCTGGTACCGTTTATTTATTTTTAAACCTTTCTGCGTAGTAATGTAATAATCGGCCGCTTCTCATAATGTCCAGTGTCAAGTTCACATGTGTGTCCTTAGCAGTGAACGTGTTAAAAAACAACAAATTGTTTTAGTTATCAGGCTAGTTTACATATGTTTTGGTACTAATTGAAAACATTAAAAAGCAAACTACAAACTTATGTCATTCATTTATTTACTCACTCGGTAGAATCTGGTCCTCAGCAGTGTTTAGTTCTTTGCGTCTACCAAGTTCCACTAATACAATCCTGTTCCGATACAAAACTGCCCAACCATCAACCCCTATTTAGAAATAAAGAAAGATTAATTTGATTCTAACACAATAAATGCCTCACAAACACACACACAGCCTCACCGATCATCATCTTAACAGAGTGGGCAACCGTTGTTTGATCTAGTGGTCTCACCAATCTCAGTTATAACGGTTCCATTTTTTGACAACACAAACATTCAATATACATTTCATTAAAAAAATTAACAATAATATGATTACTTACCAGTTTTAAACAGGCCATCTTCTTCCATTGTTCTTCAAGTTTTCAAGCAGAAAAGCCATCAAATGTTTCCTTAAATTACATGTGGGAAAATAACTTAAAACTAAAAGAGCCCATGCGAAGATGAAGAGAACAATGTTTCTGATGACGTTGGTTGAAAACATGAATGTTTTCTGATGACGTTGGTCGAAAACATGAATGTTTTCTGATGACGTTCGTTGAAAACATGAATGTTTTCTGATGACGTTGGTTGAAAACATGAACGTTTTCCGATGCAATTGTTTTCTTACGAAAACGCAAAAAAAACCTGAAAAAAATACATCCTAACAAAAACATCCTGTTTAAATACATCCTAAAAAAACTTAAACATCCTAACATACATAGGGGAAGGGATCATTTTACATGGGGGAAGGGACCGCGGTTTCTAATGCAACCTCTAAAGATGTGTTGAGGAATTACGCCAGGGGATAATGTAACAACGTATGGTGTACACTCGGACAATTTGTCGAGTGCGTGCTGCGTAATTGTTGTGTAATGTGTTGTAGTGATTCCGTCGAGTGTAAGTGGCCTGAAAGAAAAATTACAAGTTAGTTGAATCAAACATAAAACACTAATTTAAAACTACCTTGCTCCATTTCTTAGGCAACAATGTTAGTATTGAAAAATAAAATCAGTTAAATTTATCTTAATCAAGTTTGAACTGTGACTTATTGACAAAAATATGGGAAAAAATCCAAACCCTTATTCAGAAAAAAATCCCCAAATCTATTCCCCAAAGTGAATCCTGTTACAAGACCCACTGCCCTACACTACCACCTAATTCCTATTAAGATTTTTTTAAATTTACTTCCTATAGTAACAAAGCAACAACCAACATCAGTTAGTTAAATACATTTTAGAAAGAAAAAATCATATTTAATATTGATCTGTAATAGATTATCAATGTGTTTTATAAAGATGTAATTAATATTATTGAATGCACATCCCAATTGGAATGTGATGTAGATAATATTGTACAACAAGCAGCAAGGCACAACACCCCGGCCATGAGAAGGAGAATTATGGATGAAGCAACACATCCACTTGAAATTAGAGAACTTGTTATTGAAAAATGTAAAGCCGGAAAAAAATGGCAAAGATCTAGAGCACCTCAAGATAAAACTGCCGGTAAAATTTACTAACTTAAACCGGCTTAAGAATTTAATTAAATAAAATAAAAATGAAACCGTCAATTGCTATCTCAATTGGCTCTCTGCTGATAAAAACAGCGAGTACTCCTTGTCGAAAACTTCAAAAAGACTGAAGACGCCCATAATCCAAAATTCACCAATAAGGACAGGTGGCGCATGGGCAGTTAGGGCTGAACAGAAAGCTGACCTGTTTTCCAGTCATCTGGAAGGTATATTCCAACCATTTCCAAGGCAGACAATGGAAAAGAATGGACTTCAAATTAGAAGAGATGGATTGGTTATACCCCTAGTTACCCAAAAAATTAAAACTGGTCTGGATGTGAAAAAGGCTTCAGGGTATGACCTCATAACAGTCGATATTTTAAAAGAATTATCTGAAATAGCGATGAAGAAATTTCTTCAGCAAATCAACGCAGCTATTAGATTAAAATATGTACCAGCCAGTGGACAGCGGAGAAGTAAATACGATCCTGAAGCCTGGCAAACCTCTTAGCGAAGTTGCAAGTTATCGACTGATCTCCCTACTGCCTTCAAAAATATTTAACTCCTTCTTAAAATACTCCAGCCACTTACAGAAGAAAGGAAGACGATTCCTGGCAACAAATTCGGTTTCAGAAGGAAACACTCAACTATAGAGCAGGTTCATAGAATCGTCAATATAATCGAAAAATCATTTGAAGCGAAGCAAGTCTGTTTAAGTGTATTCCTAGACATGTCACAGGCTTTTGACAAGGTATGGCACCGGAGGCTTCTACATAAACTGTACATCACATTGAGCTGCAAGTGGTACCTAATGAGTACACGGAGCTAAAAATGACACAAGCTGGAGTTCCCCAGGGAAGTGTTCTGGGCCCGGTGTCGTACTTGTTTTACACGGGTGATATACCAGTGATGGAGAATACCACTATGGCTACCTTTTACTAATGAAACAGCTGTTATGGTAGTTGCGGGAAATGTGGAAGACGCAACCAATAAGTTACAAAATTCTGTTAATGAGATTATTAAGTGGACAAAGAAATGGAAGATCAAGCTGAACGAGAGTAGTCAGTGCATGTAAATTTTACGCGTAAAGTTGTACCAGTCGCAGTCACTATCAACTCACAAACAATTCCATATGCGAATACAGTTAAATATCTTGCTATGACCTTGGATATAAAACTCAGGGGGAAAGAACACGTCAAAAAGAAAAGGCAGGAGTTAAATATTAAATTCAAAAAGAGCAGTGGCTACTGGGAAGACAACCAAAGCTTTCTTGGCACAACAAGTTGCTGATAAATAAACAATTACTAAAGCCTGTGTGGACATAAGGTATCCAACAGTGGGGTTGTACCAAGAAAACAAATATCAAGGTGATACATACATTTCAAAACAAAGTATTGCGTAGCATCTGCAACGCTCCGTGGTATGTAAGGAACGATAACATTAGTCGGGACTTGAAAATGCATACCGTTGTAGAGAAAATTAAAACATGTGCATTAAAACATAGTAAAAGATTGATGACGCATACTAACGTAGAAGTATTGCCGCTCCTCAGAACCAGCCTGCGCAGATTGAAGAGGACAAAGCCTTGTGACTTGATGAGTTAGTGGAGTGTGAGCCTGTTAGATGAGCCAGATTGCAATATGTGTATAAGATAAATTACTTGATAAGTCATGTGCCTTAGTTGTAATTAAAAAAATAATGATTGCATATTACTCAATAACAAATTTGTCGGAAGAAATAATTTAAAAAAAGCAATACAGTTAAAATAATTAAAGATTTAATAGAAAGTATACTTCTACTAAAATTGTTGTTTAAGAATAATGTGAGCAAGTCTTAAAACTATTGGAGGGAACACGCAGCCAACCTCGTAGGGACCATGTGGTAAGTTTTTAAAATCTTTAAAAATGATTTTAAACACAGTTTCCGTATTTTGTGTCACAGTTTCGGTATCTACTACGAAAAGTCAAATTAACAATTTTATAAGTGGATTTAACTACTAGTTTTTACTATACATAGCAACTTAAATGGTCACACTGCAGGAATCAAAAAATGAAATACAAATTAATATAAAAGAAAAAAAAGCACCAGGACATGATTTGATAACTATTTAAATAGTTACATCTCTTCCTGTCAAGGGTCTCAAAAAAATTTTATCAATGCAGCATTTAGACTGAAATATCTTCTACTTCAACGGTAGGTAGCAGAGGTTATAGTGATATTAAAACCTCATAAACTAAAAAAAAAGATAAGAAATCGTAAATTAATTTCATTGTTACCGATAATCTCTAAGCTGTTCGTGAGGTTGCTGTTGAAGACACTCAAACATATAATTGAGGGTAGGAATCTCATCCTTCAACTTCAATATGGGTTCAGAACAAAATATTCAACCGCTGATCAAGTTCACAGAATTAAAAACGTAATTGAAAATAAGAAAATCTGCAGAGGAATCTTCTTGAACATGGCTCAAGCCTTTGATAAAGTACGGAGAACTGGAGTTCAAGCTTCAAAGAGCTCTAACAAATTCTATAAAATATTAAAATCATATATGACTGATAGCCTTTTTCGGGTGAAACAGGAAGAAGAGTACTTTGGACTACAAAAAAGTGCAGCTGGTGTTCCTCAGGTGAGTGTTAGGCCCGGTATCGTACCTATTACACACAAAAGGGGTCTACTTACAATAAAGGGTGTGGCAATAGGGTTCGCGGATGAAACCGCAATACTTGTGACTGGTAATAAAACTGGAGAGGTAACGAGCAAACTTCAAAGATCGTTTAATGTGATAAGTAAATGGCATATTAGGTTAAACGAAACAAAATCTATCCAGATAAACTTTACGAATCTGAATATTGAACCCCATCTACCTATGTTCATCAATACATTTCCAATTCCATACGCAAACACTGTCAAGTACTTCGGAATGACCCTTGAGGCCAAACTTAAGTGAAAGGAGCAGGTAAAAAAGAAAAAACAAGAGTTAAACTTGAAATTTAGAAAGACGTTCTGGCTTTTAGGGAGGGATTCTAAATTGTTCAAAATTGCTGTTACATCGACAAGTGCTGAAACCTCTCCGGAGTTATGGAATTCAACTCAGGAGGTGTTCGAAGAAGACCAATATTAAATTAGTACAGACCTTTCAAAACAAAGTACTTCATTGCACATTTAATGCTCCATGGTATGTGAGGAATGACAATTTGCAGGGATCTTAAGGTTGAGCTAGTTACTGTAAAAATCATTAAACAAGCAGTAAAACATGGACGACGCATCTCCATCCTGAGATACGCCTACTGCTGGACACTAGTAATGCGATTAAACGTTTGCGAAGAATTAAACCACTGGATTTAGACTAGACTAAGACATGTTAATTATTGGGAGCAGGCCCGGATTAGCCATAAGGCCAACCTAGGCCATGGCCTATGGCGCAGGATTGTGTGTGCGGGGCGCAGATCGCTGAGGAAAATTAAAAAGTTTGTACTTCTAGTCGAGCGTGAGTAGCGAGCGTCTGGGTCGCACTGACCTTGAAAGAGAGAGACAGGTGTTGAGGAGAGTATAATGGGGCGGCGGATGACTCACGCCAAGATCACGTCACTGCCGTCACCCCAGTCTCCCCTATGGTCGCTATGGGAGGCAAGGGGGGGGGGGGGGTCGCTTCCAATCATCTTAAAATCCAAAAAGTAGGGAAATTTGAGACTTAGAAAAAGTTGGAATTTTGATTTTTAAATCAAATTGCATGCAAAAACCCTCAAAAACTCCAATTTTGGGTTTTGGATTCGAAATTTTTTGTTGTTAATTACCAACATTCACAAATAACAAGCAAGTTTTATAACTAGTCAATGTATAACTTTCAGTGTTTGAACTTAACATTAATAAGTGCATGTGTGTGTATAATTTAAAAAAAATAAATTAGTAAATTCAAATTATAGCAGTGAGTGGTCAGATATAATGTGTTTAAACATTATGTATTTAGTCATTATTTAAAAATTTTTTTTACAAAAATTAATAATATAAGAAATGTAATGAAATAAAAAATGGGTAATGAGGTCAGGGAGGAATACGAAAAACTTTTAAACATACGATGGTGACGAATGAAAACTTTTATTCCATTACATTTCAGGGATTCCATCATAACTTTGTAAGTATAGGTATGGGAGTCAGAGCCAGGGTGACAGCTTAAACAATCTTAACTTAAAGGGGGAGGGCTTCTCCGGACCTGAAAAATAAAAAAAAGAAAAAGAAAAGAACCTGAAAATAATAAAAACAAAAACTTAAATGAAAACCTAAGTAAAAAATTAAAAGAAAAACAAGAATGAAAATCCTACAAATAAAAAAAATGAAAAAAAAAATACACAAAACCTGAAAAAAGTTATATAAAAAAAGGAACCTGAAAGAAAAAGACAAAGTACAGAGGCCAAATATGGCCTGTATGGAGTCACCCTGACTCTGAAGTTATATAGAAGGAAAACACTTTTGGTTGTAGTTTCCTTTAAAAAGGGACCAAACAAAGTCATGATGGACTCGAGGTTGGCTGACATGTTGAGTTACTTACATTCGGTGCACGACCTTAGACTGGCACTAACCTTTAGTCTTCATGCTCTGGAAGACTCAAACCTGAAACAAGAACAATATTTCTACGTAATTTGTGTTGTTGAGGCTAAATGTGAATGACAGTACAGTAATAAACCAATGTCCAAGATAAAACCCTTCCCACTCCAACAACAGAAACCATTGTAATGTGACCGAGTTTAGATTGGACATAATGTTATGATACGATACAATGCTCTTTGGTGACAGGGTGATCCAAAATCAATATTTCAGAAGCTGATTTTAGACATAAGAAAAACAGTTTATGTAAACATAGTTATCAAATCCAGTATCGTTGCCAAGACTAACGTTACCTGGTGTGGACAGTCTTTTGTCAAACCCTCCCATCTCGCAGCATCCGTACCACCGCACTCCCACATAATAATTTACACCCCTCACGCCTCTAAATTCATGGGGAATTTTAGCATTATTTTCTCAATCCAACAAAAATGAAAGATACATTTTTATAAATGAATGGCAGAGAAGCCAAAAGTGTAGTGAAGTTAGTTTTTGAGAAAACTTAGTTTAAAGTTAAACTGCTATAATCAAATCCAGGTAAAACCATGATCACTAAAAATATTTTTAATTGCTAGGTTCTAGACTAACAAAATAACAAAGATCAATTAGATTTTCATCCTCTTAATCTTTGTTATCAGCCAGTATTTGATAAAAGTTGTCACTTGTTACCCTGGGCTGTTAACACGATCACTACTAAGGACACACCTTTGAGCTTGACACAAAATATTGCGAGTATGTTCAATACACAATGCATTGCGTGCTTCGCAGGCCAACCCCCGCATTTTGAGTATTTTCAATACACAATGCATTACAGTATGTGGCAAGACCCTCCACATTGTATTATATAATAATAATTATAATCTATACTAATATTATAAAGAGGTAAAGTTTGTTTGTTTGTTTGTTTGTAGGGGGTAATCTCTGGCACTACTGAACCGATTGAAAAAATAGTTTTACTATTAAAAAGCTACACTATCCCTGAGTAACATAGGCTATAATTAATTTCGGTAAAAACCTTTTTTTATTTCAATATTTGTAAATTTAGTCAGAAAAAATTCTTAGGTTAGATCTAGAATGATAAACCAACACATGTATTTACATTTATTACCATAGCAACCAATTGAATAAAATAACATAATATAGCTCCAATATTTCCATTAACAGCTGATTTCAAAATTTGAAGCAATTATTTTTGTATTTCTAGCTTTTAGGTTAGGGTTTTAAAGTGTAGATCTGAGCCTTGCTAATTCTTTTAACCATTATTAACTGCTGTTATAAAATATAACAAATAATTTGATTTGAACATTTAACATGATTTACCATCTTAGTTTTGAGTTATTATTAATCCTACACCTTTATTATAAATAAAACACAACATAATATGTTTTAAGAAGGTTCCATTGGGGGTTGGCGTGCGGAGCACGCAGGGGTCTCCCCTAGTGTAATATAAAGTAATGGAATAGATTAGGTAGAGATACAGGCTGGTGAAAATGCTGAAACCGAAATTTAAAGTGAAGTAGGGGGGGGGAGAAGCTAGTTAGAAGCACCAAGAGTTGCTACAGGCAGTCTGGGAGTAACAGCGTCCGTGAGTAGACTCGAATGGGAGGGGGGGAGGGTCGTTCTTGCCTTTGCCTTGCCGTAGTTAAGTAGTATTTAGCTAAGCCAGCAGAGATATCTTTTTGGTCAATAAAAGCCTTGAACCCAACTACGTTTACGTTCTTGAAGCACCCATCCGCCGCCAAACCATCCTGACAACGGCTGGACGCCTTTGCTAAGAAGCTGGACACAGGAGCACCGGCCCAAACAGCGAGGGTTCCGTCACAACTTGGCGTCAGAAGTGGTCTTTTCATCAAAGAATACGGACTCACGTCACAACTTGATGCCTGAAGTGGTCTTCAAGACAAAAGGTAGAAGAGATATTTCTGTATTGGTTTATTTTTAAAATAATGTTTTTTTTAAGTTACAATTTTCAAGTATGTTTAAGGAAAATACAGTTGATTGAAGAATTAAATGAGTAGAATAAATAAATAAAAGTAATGAACCCAATTATAATGAAAAATTCAATGAAATTCAGTAATGCATGTTAAGATAGAAATATTTTCTGACGCAAATTATATGCTATTAGTATAAAAGGACAGGCAGAGTTCCTGTATTCTGATACATTTATTTTGACCAATCCCAAAAACATTTATCGGGAAAATACATGTATTATGAGTGCAGGTAACATCAGGACAAATCCTGAAGTATGCGTGAGAAAATATTTTAAAATAAAATAAAGAAATTTGAATGATGTTGGTTATTAGTGGTCATTGGCAGCCATAATTTATATTGTATTGTAAATGAAATTTAATTAAGGAGGATTAAATGGTTTGAACAAATTTAAGGTTAAATTAGTTAAGAAGATAAATTTTAAATAGGTCAAATTATGACCGTCTGTATTTTGAGACCTTATATATATATGAGACATAATTATATAAAGATAATGTTCGTAATGCATTATCTTGCACTAAGAGTAATAAAATAACAAAGGCAAACGCACAACTAATACTTTTTGGGGCACTTTGGATGTTTGAAATAAGTCATTGAATAATGATGCTCAAGACTTGGGTTTCAGCTGTTTTTAAATTTTTTAATGTAAAGTTTTGAGTTTGGACAAAGCCAGATTGTATTTTAAATATAACTTCTTTCATAATACGAGTTGAGGGGTAGGGATCTAGTCACCCGGAACTTACTAGGGAAGCTTTCCGTAGATCAACAGTACTGTTCACAAATGGATGGTATTTGGGAGTCGAAGGGGCCGACTCTGGTGACGTGGTGGGGTGATGTGGCAAGACCCTCCACATTGTTGTATTATATAATAATAATTACTAGTGGACCCAGCAATGCTTCGCTATTGCTTGATTTACCTAACCTAAAACTATATTCAGTTTTTGATCCAAATCAGTTGTTGATCAAAATCAGCTGTTTTAAGCTTTTCATACGAACAGCTGTTTTTTGTGCCCCTGATAAAATCAAAAGAAATCTTTCTTCTTCTTCCTTAAGATTGACCTTCCATAAGATTAACATTGAAACTTTGAAGGTTACTGGGGCGTATCCCTGAGGACCGATGTAAATTATAATGGGATTCTGCTCATCTACAGGACACTACCTTTCTAACGGTATGCGCGAATTTCTCCTACGATGCACACAAGCTGAGAAAAAAGGACGACAAGTTTTGTGCTTGCCTATTAATATATAGATAACGTAATATAAAGTAATGGAATAGATTAGGTAGAGATACAGGCTAGTGAAAATGCTGAAACCGATGTTTAAAGTGAAGTAAGGGGGGGACGCTAGTTAAAAGCAAAAAGAGTTGCTACAGGCAGCCTGAGAGTAACAGCGTCCGTGAGTAGACTCAAATGGGGGGGAGGGTCGTTCTTGCCTTTGCCTTGCCGTAGTTAAGTAGTATTTAGTTAAGCCAACAGAGATATCTTTTTGGCCAATAAATGCCTTGAAACCAACTACGTTTACGTTCTTGAAGCACCCATCCGCCGCCAAACCATTCTGACAACGACTGGACGCCCTTGCTAAGGAGCTGGACACAGGAGCGCCGGCCCAAACAGCGAGGGTTCCGTCACAATTACGTGCTTCGCATGCCATCCCCCGTATTGGGAGTATTTTCAATACACAATGCATTTCATGCTTCGCACGCCAACCCCCGTATTGAGGGAATTTTCAATCTTCGCACGTCAATTTTAATCCTATGTGCTATGGACGTACATGTGCGTTCGCTTTAAAATATTAGTGATTATTACGTAGAAAGGTTCAAAAATAAAAAATAAAGTAATTTCTACTCATTTAGGCTATAAATATAAAAAATAAAAAGTCAGCTCCTAGCATAGGAAATTTGCGTAGCGTTTAACAGGAATTAGAAATTATGTAATAAAATATAGGCTACAAGTAAATTATTTATGTAAAGTAAAGTGACTTGCATCACTTGGCTTCTAAGCTAAACAGCTCTTCTACGAAGTAGTTTTTTCGCCACTAGATGTCAGCACATGATAGACTTACAGTTATATTCCTTGGCCACAAACATTTTAAAGTGTTGAAGAGCCAGTTTCTGCACTTAACTCCATTTTCAAAAAATGTCACTCATACCCCTTGGCTTCTCAGCCCTTCAAATGTATTTTCTCAGGTACATTGAAAGATTTCTTAAATTTTACACGAAATTAACAACATTGGTAGACTCATATGTATTAGGCTTAAAATAAAACTGCACACTTTGAATATTATTTTTTTATCTGCACAAAACTTGAATTGTTCCACACAAAGACCATAGTAAACAACAAAGGTATAATACAAGTTTATATTGCCTAAAAAAATGGCTAAAAAGTATTAGTACCGGTGAATATTTAAATGTTAGTAAGGAAAGATTTTTTTTATTGTTACAGTTGAATTTGGAAGGGTTTTATATAGGAACGATTTTTATTTACGTATGTGGATACTTATTTACGTTTTATAATAAATAAGATTAACTAATGAAATAAATACATTTTTAGAAATTAAATTTAAAACAAGTTATCCATATTTTTAATTTAGTAATGACTATAACAAAAGAAGTTGGTCAGTTAGTCTAGCTTTTAGTGTCGCTTTAAATAAATAAATGTACATTTAATTGATAACTCTTCCAAACTGCATTTAAAAATTTCCAAAATCTCCAGGATAGCCATATTAGCGAATGTTTATGTCTGTGTACTAAACAGTGGCGGATCTACCATTTGGGCTAACGGGCTCAAGCCCCCTCTTGGGCCCCTAATCTTACACCAGATAAAACAGGCTCATGGCAAAAATATATATATATATTGTATGTATGATTTTATTTGTTCTTTGACTTAATTTTAACCACCCGTTTCAGCAAATGTTGAGCTAATGGTTTGTGATATCGAAAATCCCTTCAAATTTATTGGTACTCTTAGGAAGTATAATAATTTTTAACAGATGGCTTATAAAAGGAAGTTATGACGATTTCCAGTGCGAGCCGGGACAGCGTCGTATGTGGTCGCTCACTACGAGTTTTAGCAAACTACGGGCGTGTAAGTGTATTTTGTTTATTTATTATGTACTCGTTGTGTTAGTTATGTGTAAGCGACGAAGGGAGACCTGATAAACTTGAAAATGGCTGAATAGCCGAAACGGCCGTCGTTTGGCGACAAAAAGGAATATTGAAGACGGTAAGTCATAAATCTAATAACTAGCAATCAATATTTGGAACGGCGACTAACAATTGTTACAATATAGTCAAATATTTTTTTTTAAGTAAAAATGGAATTATTACGTTTAGCACAAGAATAATAATTTTAAAATGTTATGTACCGTTTCATTTTACATAAACTTATTTTTTACAAGAGTTAAAGCACGAGCTGCTAGGGCATTACTTGGTGCAGGGTAGCTTTGAGTATTCATTAACGGTGTAAAGGTACAGAATTAATGCTGTGTGGTTTAATATTTCATCACCTAAATATCAAAATTGGCTTCCCAAGTTTTTAAAGTTGTCCAATCTTTTTTCCCACAAGGAAGGAGGGTACTCCTTAATCCCCTACCTCTACCCTATAAAACATCATATGGGTGCCCTTGGCCTATTTGTACACAAAATACAAAAAGAAAAACTTTTATCGACTGAGTTTTCATAGTTTAAACCCTTTTCAGATAACCTCAGTAATTGAAATTAATTTTAGGATTAAAATTACTAGGCCTATTAACAATGACAACTTTCTCTTCTGCAGTGCCGATGTCAATAAAAGTTAGTTATTATGCATGTTTTTTTTAATAAGATAAATTTTAACCTTTGAGAACAGTAAGAAAAAAATCTTAAGCATTTTGGTTTTTCATAAAAAAAATATTTCTTTTAATGAGACCAGAAGATAAAAAGGTATTATTAACCCTCCAAGTGGTAATCAAATCACTTTAAAGTGCTGGGCCATCTTTTAGCATCTTGCACGGTTAGTTTAACAATTATTTTTTATATGAAAGAATGTATTTAAATAGCATGAATTATACATCAAATTGTTCATAACAACATTTTCTACAATCTATATATATATAAAAATGAATTGCTGTTCGTTAGTCTCGCTAAAACTCGAGAACGGTTGGACCGATTTGGCTAATTTTGGTCTTAAAATGTTTGCAGTAGTTCATAGAAGGTTTATACGTAAAGAAAATTTGAAAAGTTTCCCGAAAAAGTTTCAAATTTGAAAGAAACTCAACAGCCTTTACTGTATGAACTCAAAACCATAGCTTACAAAAACAGCTGTTCGTATAAAAAGCTTAGCAACACGTTATGTTTGTTTACAATCATTACCATAGCAACATTACTTAGCAAATTTATAATCACTTTAATACTCTTCAAAACTAACAGCTTTTTAAGGTTAGATTGAAAAACTATAAACAAACACAAGGAAAAATCAACGAAAAATGCTTACAGAATTAATTATAATTCAACTCAAACATTGGTTATTAAATATCTATATAGGCCTACTTAGAGATATGCTGTTTAAAATATTGTTTATATAAAATATATCATAACTATGAATTTTTTAATACTTTTCAAAACATATTTTCGCTATCAATAATAATAATAACAAACAAATTATTTGACACCATGCATAACCATAAACATACACGAGTTTAAACATATTATATTGAAAACTAAACAAACAATCTGAATTAAACTAAATGCCATTAAAATATCACATTCGTAGCTTTATTTTGATATATAATTGTATATTTAAATAATAAACAATATCTTATACTAATTAGGCCTATACATTTAAAATTACAAACTCTTGAACCAGTTTGTTACATCCTAAATTAACGCGGATGTTACAAAGTGATTCAAATATCTTTTCTACGACCCCCAGCTAATTTAAACCCTCGCTAAGAAAGGGTTCAAAGAAATTCGAAATTTTAGGGTGGTTTGGGGAGGGGGGTCAAAGTTACTAAAAATCCCTATAAGAACGAATTGGAATGAAATTTGGTACGTAGCTTCCTCTAAGGCCGTAGGTGCTCGCAACATTGTCAATGAAATTAAGTGAAAGTCAAACTTAGTAAAAACTATAAATTAAAACGATATATTTAAAGCTTTTTCATGTTAGATAGTAGTTTACAGGAATACAATTTTCAGTGCTTTCCTAAATAGCGTAGACTTTTTTTCATGACCACAGTAGGATACGCACAGGTATTCAAGTAACACTTAAAAAGAATTACAATCACGTCAAAAAGACTGAAAATACCAACAACCACGGGCAACGCCGTACGGGTCAGCTAGTATAAAATAAAAATAAAACACTTAACCACTTGGTGTTAAAAAATTACGTCCTTAGAGTGTTGGAATACAATTTTTTTTTATATTTTTTTATAATTTGTAGGTACATAGATGGTCTTGAAAATGTAGTAATGTAAATTCCCAAATATAAAAATAGTTCTAATTTTAGTTCTGAATAAGAAATGTATCACAAAAAACTAGTTAATCTAAAACATTTATTAAAAATTCTAAAAATAACACATACGGGAATTTTTGAGAAAATGTATTATACAGTCCATGAATAAGTATTTGTATACTATTTCACAAATAAACCATGTTGGGTCACTAATATGAGTCCACAAATGCTAAATGTCTAATATAATAATAATGTAATAAGATATATACAGAAAAAAAATGTTTATGGACCGACTAAACAACCTTAGTCAGTTGCGTAGTTTTTACACAAACGTAAACAAACCACAGCTTACAGCTGACAATATTGTCATCTGTTACTTTTTTTCTTCCAAAGATGACAAACTCGCACTGCCTACTAGTTAGAGAATTTAATTTACTTTCATTCTATGTGAAGGGCAAGTTTATCCGATAACTATTAGCTTAGATATATCGAATTTACGGACTATTGCACTGTGCGATGCTAGCACTTTCAAATGGTCTGAACAGGTCGCACAGTGCGATAGTAGCACTTGGAGGGTTAAAGGTACTCGCTTATTAAACTTTTAAAAATATTTCAAAAATGTAAATTCAATTTATTTGTTCTGCTCTGTTCAAAAAAATGTTTGCAGTACCATGAGAAAAATCACATTTTGTTTTTGAGAAACATTGCTGTAACCCAACTTTTATCTGATACTGTAGATAGAGGATGTATATTTTTATAAAAAGCTGTTACTGGAACCAGAATTATTAAGATAATACTTAAGAGAAGTATTTTTTTATGAAGGGTTTCCCGACATATGATTATAAAGATTTCTTGTTGTTTTTTCACCTCTGTAAGTCCTTTCATACAATTATTATGATTCACTCTGTTAACCAACAAGATACTTTAATGATTAGACTAACATATTATTTTAACAAAATGACAGCTTCAAATCTAATTTCATTTTGTTGGTCAAGTATTTGCAGCTACCTTCGTGTTTGCAGTTCCTTCAAGTCTACGACCACAGTCCGTGGATGATCAACTATTTGGGAAATCGGTCTTCTCACGAAGGTGCTGAATAGATGCCTAAGTGTACAAAATATATTAGTAGAATTTGTTTGCCCCACTCCAGCCCCGGCTCACACATTGCTTCATTCCGCTCGCAGTGCGACCTTCGATTATAGACTGCGGTTTGCATCTCGGCCGCAAAGCTTTGTTCCGTTTGCAGCGGAAAAATTCGCTTTGCGAGTTTGCACTTCGACTTTGTGGCCTAGGATTTTGTATTGCTTCGCTTAAAATTTTCCCCACATTAATATCTTCGTCGTGGATTTGAACAGAGTAGTTATATGGTATTTTACATTTTTATCGACTTCTGGAAAACAAGATGAGCAAAAGGTCGTGCAAAAAAAAATAATCTCCTGTATTAATTTGTTTAGATAAAAATCGAAAAATTTTCATTCTAGTACAAAAAATCTGAAAAAAAATGTACTTCCAGTTGTTGGATATTTTTTCCTAACGAAATCATTTGAGTGACTTAGAAAACCAACGTGTGTACCAAGTCGGACAAAAAATGGGGATATTAGTGTGCCAACACATACATACATATACATATTACATTTTTAATCACACCTGAAAACGTGTTCTGTTATAAGGGCTCATTGACCACACCCGTCTTTAGGTCTCACCATATTTGCTAAAAATGAACAATTTCCTACAAAGATAGGCCTGACACGTAACAGCTATAGATTCATAGGACAGTTTGACAGGAGAAGGTAACTGACACATTTATTCAATACTTTCACAATCATGGTATTTATTCATACAGTACATTGAATTCAGTGTAAAAAGAAATGTTTAAAGTGCAACTAAACCTCCTCAGAACAGCATCAGAGATGTACAACGGCAGTGCAACCAATCTGGAAAATACAATCAATTTAAACAATATCAAGATCACAAGAGGTGAATGGAGTACCAAAACCAGAGGAATTGAGAAAATGGACGAGGAATGATGAGGAGAAATATTCGAGATTTTTTGACAAAGAATAAATAATATTGTTCAAGATTAATCAAGAGAATGGACTTGGGACGTTTGAGGAATGAAAAAAGACACTTAAAGAGGTTTTTGATGAACAATAAACAATATCAGGAGCAGAAAGGATGTAGTACTGAAATTAGAGGAATGAAAGGTGACATATATTTCAGGGGTTTTAGTTGGACACAAATATAAACACAAATAATTTTTGTAAAATACAAGCTTGGACGAGAGTACATTTTATGTTTGAGTTATCACAAGTGCTGCAATCATTCCTAAAGGCACTTATTATTAATACAAGAAATAGTATAACAAGGAATATGCTCATGTAAAAAAGGTGGGAGTAGCCTGTAAGATAAGACATTTGTACTTTAACCTTTTAACCGCCACGCGCGAGATATGCCGGGCATTACTAGTTTTCTAGGCAAATTCCACGCACGGGTTATCTCGTTTTGAAGTTTCCATGGTTTTGTTTATCTGCTCCAATTATTTAACTGAATTATTAACGGTTTTAGCAATTGTCCTTTATTTTTTGTTCTTTTCAAAAATCTGGACAATCTGATAATCCAAACAGGGTCCAGTCTCAATTGATCCGGATTTTCGACGCTCTACTGTACTTTCAATAAAAAAATTTACCCTTCCCGCACTGTAGACGAATATAACCGCTCAGTTTGACTTTGCCCAAAACCAAACTTTGCTGTGGACAAATAAACTCGCTTTTAAACATTGAGTGTATTGTCAGGTCTAACTAGTTTTTAATTTTGCCGCTTGAGTGCAGCAGTTATTGGGTAACATATCCCTTGGTTAAAAATCATAATGGCGCTCGACTCCATGCTCCGACTGTTGTGGGAGGAGCACCTAAGTTGGCACGCTACACCACTCGTGCTCTGTTTCGAGTAACGCTGACGCTGTAGACGAACTAACTCGCAAGTCAGTTCACTTGCAGGTTCCGTGCGAAATAAACCAACTATAAACAAACTACTTTTTTCCTCCCATGTCTCATTTTTTGGTATAAGAAAATCGGAAAAAAAATTAGCGTTGACTTATTGAGAAATAAATTTTTGGAGGCATATAGCGTTACAGTGTGAGGGATCCGAAATTTCCGTAGCGCGGGAAGGTTTAAATATGTCTATCTAGATACCCACAATTTTTGTGGGGGAGTTATTTCCTAAATGTAAACATACCTGAATTATAACTCAAAGACGCAGACATTATGGTTTATAGATGTTTTGATGCTGATGGTTTATAGATGGTTTGATGCTGTCTCTCAACGATGGTGGTGAAGAATGATGAGCCTGATAAAAAAAATTTAAATTAGATTTGTTATAAATAGGCCTAAACAAATTAATACAATTGCAGAAATATTCAAAATTATTTGTTCGACCCTGTGATTGCCATGTTATATTACCTAAGTTGACAGAGTCTGTTTTAGATACTTTTATAAGGCCTTTTTAACTTCCCGCTAAGAAAATTGAAATTTTTCTAAAATCGGGAAGTTATTGGTTTCACCCCGTTTTTCGAAAATCGAGTATTCATCAGATCTCGACGTTTTGAGGTCCTAGGAATCTTCCCTGACCACTCCCGAGAGGGTGTCACCCTGTCTGTATGTATGTGTGTGTGTATGTAAGTATGTGACCCGCTTATAACTTTTGAACGGCTTAACCGATTGGATCCTACCAAACGGCGTTCTAAAGAGTTCCATCAAACTTAAATTTATTGAAAATTTCAACTAATTCGGACCGGTAGGTTCTGAGAAATTTCGAAAAAACTAAGAAATACAAATTTTTCAAATCAGGTTTTTTTGGAATAACTTTTAAACAGCTTTACCGATCAATTCCAAAATCTAATCAGCTTTTAACCTTGAAAAGCGACGTCGATCGCTTTTAGTCCGGTCAAAATCGGTTAATTCGTTCGTGAGATATCGTGAACGAAAGAAAATAAAAAAAAGTGTTTTTCCTCAATTTCTCCGAAACTTTTCATCTGAAAAATTTTTGTTGTTGATTCTTTCAATGGACTTAAAAAACTGCATCGATTGCCGCAAATCGCATAAAAATCAGTTGATTCATTCAAAAGTTATGGCAGTTCAAAATTTCCAAAAATAGTGTTTATCAAACTTTCATCATACTTTTGTAATTAAACTTAGCGGGAAGTTACAGGGATGGCCTTTAGGTCAATCGTTTTCCAATTTTTTTTTTTAAATTTGTGAAAAAATATAAAATATATTTTACAGGTTTATACTAATTATTTCCCTGATTTTTGCAACTACCGTACTCTAACAAAAGGCATATTTTGAAATTATTGAGTGAACAATACTAAATGTTAAATTGCACAGGCAGAACAATCGGTGAATATAAATATTGATATAATTATTTCTAAAAGTTACAAGCTTAGAAACAAGTCGTCTGAATAGGATGTTTAGGATTTTATGAAATAATTTCAACAAATAATACCACCTGTTTACGTTTAAACTGCATGCTGTTAGTAATGCATCGCCAAATGACGCTAGCAAATGTTGCCATTGTCGTTTAAAAAGCAAAGTGTACCACATTTGAAATTAGAAATTCATCACTTGATGCACCTACCTTAATGTGCGTGGTTTATTTAAATTTTGTAAAATCTTAAGACAGTTTTATGTAATGTTCTTCAGTTGAATTGAAGCTGGGTGGTTTTTTAGCCTTCTGACAAAGTTTTATTAATTTACCTTAGTAGTGAAAAGTTTTCTGTTTATACAGAATGTGGATAAATGAAATTACACTTGACATCTGATAGTAGAAAGTTTTAAGATTAATTTTTTAACAGGTTCAACCTTACCTGTGGAACAAATTTGGGTAAACCCTGTTTAGAAGATAATTAAACACAAAATTTATTTATTGTAAGGCTGGGGTGGGAAAGGGGGCGCTCCAGCGCATGCGTGACCTTGTACTAGCCTGACATGAAGACATTTGTCATGTAGGTGTCGCTGAGCAATACATTTCTCATCAAAGGGTTAACTAATAGTAATAAAAGTACAGAAAAGGAATAATCAAATGGATTTTTACATTAAAAAAGACAATACTCCTGCATACTAGCTGACAAACTACTACCAAAGTGAGTTAATGGAAGCTCAATGTTTGTGGCAAGGCTATTAGCATGCTGCGCGCTGTTTGTCTGCCAAGATGGACGGCCTCCATCCCCTTCCAGTGACATAGGCCACAGCTCTAGTTATTCCGTGGCCAGTGTAGATCTGTGGCTGTAAAGAACAATGGCTGCGGCACGATATCAGCACAATGTTGGCAGTCATGAAAACCAACTTAAACTTACGAGTAGCTTTCACACTCATAGACATGTCGGCGGGCTGCAGGTCTCCCGTCTTCATCGATACGATATCGTCTCAGTTTGTTGTTTGTTTCATACAAGGTGTTGTGTGTCTACTGAAAGTTGTAATTTATTTTATAAAACATTCTTTTGTTTGTGAAAGTATTTTTGTCCGTTAGATATGGCTAATGTGGCTTATTTTAAATTCATAACGTGGTATTTTTAACTGAACTTGTTGAAAGTAAAGCCTGTTTGTGGGATAAGTTCAATGATGAAGGGTAAATTAAAAATAAAATACTCAAGAGAAAAAAGCTGGCCGGAAATATTCTCAGATTTAGAAGACGGATTTGATAATCTCACTGATGCAGAAAAGAGAAAAATAGGCGAGTAGAAGTAACAACACTCTCTAGGTTGTGTCGGTGTCTGCGTCGATTCGGTAAATAGGAAAGAAGTCTCCCGATATGGGTACTGGTGTCATGTCGGTAATTGTGAAATCAGCCATGTAGTTGTTAAAGTTTTCCTGATAGCAACAGTTTAAAATCAATATAAAAATCACAAATATTAGAATTGAAGCACAAGATGGAAGGACACCAAATTACCTAGGAAAATCATTGGTTACAAATAATAATTCATGAATAGAGTAGAGTCCCGATATTTCAAGTTGAATGGGACCTTGAGTACCTCGGATTGAGAAAAACTTGAAATACACGGAATATGTAGATGTTAAGATAAAACTACTATTTATAGTCTTTGTATCTCTGAAAAAAAGTTTTATTAGATATACACTATTTTGTAATTCAATGACCTGATTGATATATGGTGAAGAGGATCAGATTAGGTCAAACAAAGCAGACGATTTAGAAATTACCTTTGACATTTATTAATATCATAAAATATACGACAAAGAAAAATAAATTCAAATACATACAAATTATAGATTATAAATTTAAAGAGAGCTGGTGATTTATAAAAAAAAGAATTTTAAGTGCACTGTACTTACGAAAAGCAGACCACAAACTTATTAATTTTAAAAAAAAACCCCACTCGCACGCGCAAAAACTTTCGTAGCCTAGTTCATTGTCGTGTCCGATTTACTGTCACATTAATTTAAGCGATCGCACTATACACCATTTGACGATGAGATACTACTTTGTACTTGTAGATCAGCAATAATAAATATTACATGATTAAACTGTTAATGCACAACGCATAACGCACAACACTTCAAGCGACGTTCACTGCTTGGTTTCTCGTTGATAAGTGACTTTAGCGTCTTTCTCCACCGCTACCTTCAGCCGGCGTCTATTTTCTCTCAACCAATCAGAAACGTCTCATGACACAGATGTTCAAAGTTGCGTCAGATCTTTTGGATGCTAGCTATGCGTTCTTCCTGGATCTTGCGTGTGAAATCGAACGTAGACCGTTTCTCCAGGAATTGGTTTGCAGGTGTTCGCTTATCTCGTCTAGACTTTTGGACGTTGCTTTTCTAACTGCGTCTTGAAACTCATATAATTTCCGCGTCTTGGCGTTAGTACATAGACTGTCCATCTTCTCAAACCCTACTTTTAAATTTAAAATAATTGATTTTAAAAATTGTCTGCCTTTTATTTTTATTCTACTGAAATGTACTTTAAAATTGTCTGCCCTTTTATATTTATTTCCTTTACGTTAAAATCCTTCTAATTATTAAGCTCTCTTTCTAAAAAACATTTGTAATATAAATTAAGTTAAATTCAAAAATAAAAATGCTCTCTTTCTAAAATTGACTTATGGTCCTATTCTATATTATTTTATACTTTGGGAAGTTGGAGATCTTACACAACTTCTTTAATTCAAAGTTTTTTTCAATACTAAAAATAAATCTTGTGTTGTGAAAGAGATCGCTGGACAAATAGGTCACTGTATGGTAGAAAGGGGGCAGGACTTACGTGCTTGTACACGTATTGTAATTCTAGTCGCGGTACCAGTTTCCATGAATGTTTGCCATCCGAAAATTCTCTAGTTACCGATACTGTAGTTTGTCATTGGTGCTCTGCCCAATCTCTGTCTGTTGCTAATTCTCGACAAAACCTTTTGTAAACAGAACAGAACAATCATATTGTTTATTGACACTTGTACTGCGCATAACTCTATCCCACAACTTATATGAGCAACGTTACGGTTATT
>JAGFPH010001984.1:113281-135944 GCA_018207615.1 Philaenus spumarius
ACGACTTTAATAGAACTAACCTTTTGCTTAACAATTACTATAGTTGTGGACAGCGTAACTGAACCAGGATCGCTTCACATCCGCGGTACATCCATTAGACGCTAGCCTTTTCCTGGTTCAGAGTTACGCTGTCCACAACTATAGCATATATGCTTATAAATAAGTATGAACCTATATGCTCTCATTTCTTGTGTACAATATTTTGCAAGCTTTATAGATCTACAATGGTTATTCATATTTACTTCTGTTGCAGACGAGATTATTGCTTTGAACAGGGAGAAGAATATTAGATCTGGGAGTGTTAAATCTTTCGGATCTAATAGATCAAATCGATCAAATTACTCCCACAAGAGCAATTATTCACACCGTTCCCGAGGTAGTCGGGGGAGAGGTAGCTACCACAACGGTACTACCTACAATGGACAACGTTTTAACGGAGGACCAGTGACATTCAGGTGAGGTTATTGTAAATATGCTTCTTAACGGCAGGTTAGGGAGGGCTCAAGAAGAATAATATTACACTAGGGGAGACCCCTGCGTGCTCCGCCCTCGATTGAACTTTCTAAAAACATATGTTATGTTTTATTTATAATAAAAGTGTAGGATTAATAATAACCTCAAAAAACTAATATGGTAAATAATGTTAAATGTTCAAATCAAATTATTCCGAATATTTTATAACAGCAGTTATAATAATAAAGTAACGCAAACCGCTGTTATATCTATTATTTTATTCAATTGGTTGCTTTGGTAAATCATCAGTCTAGGCCTCACCTAAGAATGTTTCTGACTAAATTTACAAATATTGAATTAAAAAATGGTTTTATCAAAATGAATGGTTTTGTCCACCTTGTGTTCGCTTGAAACTCGTCTGATCTCTATAATGAATGGTTTAAATGAAAGCTAGTACTCCACTGAAGCCGTAGACAAATACATTTTGGGTAACATAATTTGAACTGGAGATATAGATCTTTAAATAAAGTTGAATTTAGGATCTCTATTTTATATGAAAGCCTTTAATTCAATGAGTAGTTCAAGACCAAAACTAACTATGTATCTGGATTAAATTCGAAGATATTTTATGAAAAACAATTACCGTATAAGAAAATGCTGCAAATTTGAAATTCCCATTAGAAATGTACGGGCAGGAATTTTTGTTTGATTATAAGTCAAGTTATGCGGTAGATTAATGAATGCGGATGCTTGATGGCAAATCTGTGCGTGCATACCTTTAATTTAAGATTTCAATTATGAAAATCGGTTGGGTATAAGAGCCGAACGGACTCGAATAAAAATACCGATATTTTTTAATATTATAAGATTAGAGAATATTTTTGTAGTCGAGATATTTCTTATTTTTGTTGGAGTTTAAACTGGTTGCTCATTGTTTTGAATAAAGTACAAAGTGGTAAAATTGTTAGAATTGAAGTTAATGCTTTGCGGATTAATCCCATAGGCCTTACTCTTAACTTGGTGTATATGAGTTACTGGCAGGCGCTACACAGTGCATCGTTTAAAGGACAAAAATCAAAATATCTTCTAAAGAGTTATTCACTACTAGATATTTTAAACTAATCCTGAGACTAGGGATGTTGTTTTAAGGAATTTTTTGAAATTTTAAAATCTAAATATTCATGATTGACAACTTAAAATACAGGAAAGTTTATTTTCCAACTTATTTATTTATTTAGGAAAAAACCAACTTATTTATTTATTTTCATTTCCAACGTTACACAAAAGTTTAAGAATTACACTTATTTAAAGGAATGTTTAAAATATTTTTTTTTAAATTGATTGTTCCATTTTTCAATATAGATACGCAAATAATAATTAATGACTAAACAAGTTGTACACAAAAATATTAAATGACTAACCAAGTTGTACAAAAAAAAAAGACAAACTTTAACAAAATTTTACAATAAGATAATTAGGTGTATGATGAAAAATAGAAAACTAATAGCTTATAATGTCTCTGTAAATTTTTTTAAAATATTATTTATTTAATTACAAATGTTGGCTGTTTAAATAAATAACACTGTTGGCTGGAATATCACCCACTGATGCACTCCTCATGCACTGTTCTTGGTCGTCGTCTCGTTCTTGATTTTCTTGGCGGGCGCGGGATGCTCCCGCGTCCCTAGATATTTATTATAAATTGCATTATTAGTTTCTAAAAATAATAATTTCATCACTTTTATTTATTTAATTACAGTACTACCTCGTTTATCCGAACCTCATTGAACCGGATTATCCGGATCGATCTAGAACGAAAAATAAAAAAATTTAATTTTTATAAAAACGTAATTTCCTGGTCACTAAAGTGTCGCCTTGAGGTAATAGGGCGGTTTGTTGATGCACTGGGAAGAGAAAGTAGAGGAGCAATGACCTCTGCACTAGGGATGAGCATCGGTAGTTAAAAACATCGATGTTCACCACGTCACAGCTGGACAACATCATGGCGTACTTAGAGCAACAGCAAGACACAACGCCAGCTGAACTAATGATGGTGAAACGTTTACGTGATCGTGCCGCATTGAAACGTCACACAAAATTAAAACAGAGAAAGATTAATGACTTTTTTGTAAATAAAAATTAACCTTGTATAAATTATAAGCGTGTGTAAATATTTATTTTGTTATCATTTAACATTTTGTATTCTTTTTCTTTCTATATTTCCGGATTATCAGGATTTTCGATTTACCGGATCATGTCCGGTCCCAATTAGTCCGGATAAACGAGGTTGTACTGTATGGTGAAATTAATTTTTTTTTGCAAATAACGAAATATTGTCAAATGGTATTTTACGCATTGAAATAATTTGACGATATTTCGTCAGATGGTCTTTTCCACATATTTTAAAATTGAAGAAATATCGTCAGATGGTCCCAAAGGGTTAATAAATGATTGTTATTAGATGTTCTTCCGGCTTCCACCAGTTAATATTTAATACTGTAACATCACCAATACCTATGTATCAAGTATATTATTTGTATAATATGGTTTAATGTGATTTGGTTGTTATCGCTTGCATAATATCATTTGTATGAGAAAACGAACAAAATTTGTATACTGATACCATAATAATTATTAATACATAAAGAAAGTCATCTGTTTGTAGTCAGTCAAGAATCAGGAAACTGTAATTCATCAACCGGCATAAAAATGTCGTGTCAACAGCTCAGCCGTTCGATATTTTGTGCGGTTAAAATTAAATATGATTCCTGCCTGACTTGAAGCAGGAAGCAGACAACTATTCTCACACACATACGTTTAATGATCAAACGCGTTTCAACGACAAAGTCGTCATCCTCAGTGATACATGAGCTACATTTAGTTGTAAGTTTTTAGTTGTAGCTCATGTACCACTGAGGCTAACGACTTTGTCATTGAAACGCTCTTTGTGTGCGTATGTGTGCATCGTAAACAAACCGATTAGACTGATCTTTGTCCCCATTCTTTTCTTATATATTTTCCCCCAAGATAGTAATCTTTTCCCCAGTATAATTATTTTTTGCGGACTTTACCCCAACCAAAATGTTCCCAGCCAAGCCTCAGTTTCCCCCGAAATTTCAAATATCTGCTTATGTCGGTTGTTTGGTAACGCTACATTATTTGCCGCCATGTTATAAAAAGTGTTTATTTTTTAAAATTAAAAAAAATTGTTGACTTGCAAGGAAACCTCTACGAGGAGTCCACCCCAACAGAATCTAACTAAATTGTGTGAGGCGGAAGTTCGACTAATCGGAGGCAATCTTCGTACGGTAAATCGTTTGCGGTTGTTTTTATACCATTCGACATATTTGTACAAGTTGTAACGTTATGTAGCATCCGCTGTAACCATAACGTTTCTTTCTATACAACTTCTTGTTTTTAAGAAATCATCTATCATAATTTGTGTTTTTGCTTTCTTATTTTATAGTAGGCCTACATTAATTTTATTGCTTTTTTTAGGAATCCCGGAAGAGGACAAAGGACATTTCACTATAAACCCCGCATTAATCAGGTAAGATTTAATACTATTGGCTGTAACAAAATATAGACACGTAGTCAATATGAAGAAATGTTTGTTAAACTCTTGTGAATACTCTTGTTTAATTTGAAAATACTGTTCATCACAGGAAAGAGAGAAGACAGTCAGGAAATGTATTAGAATGAACTCGGTAATTTAACATGCAGACTAAAGCTGTGGAAGTGATTTAAGAGTTATCTGAAGCCAGTTACAGTACAATTCAATTAATTCGGACTGGGTTAACTTTTAATGCTATTATTAGTCAAAAAATGTATGAAAAGCGATGTAATCGGGAAATTGAATTTGTTGATACAGTACTTAGAACCTCGATAATTCGGTTCCGAGATGAATGTGCAAGGAAGTTAGATTGTAGATTATTGTAATTACCTGCTCGCCTCTAACTTGGCTGTGGCTTGTCTGCTCTCGAATGTTGATTTTTTATACGTGCAAATGAAAAAACATTTACGTGAGATGAAATCGAACATCTCGGCTAAAACGGACTCCGGCTTTGCAAAAAAACAGCATTTGTGGTGTACCGCTACAGTATTTTTTAAATTAAAAAAAAAGAAGAAAATACTCGTAATTAATTGAATAGACAATCGGAAATTATCGGAGTAAAGTTTCATTAAAAATATAGGCCTATCATCATAACCTGAAAAAAAATGTTGTTTTACTTATAATGCAATTAGTAAGGTAAAAATCATCTGATCTTTACGAAAATTGGAGAAATTATGTATTTTCATGCTCTAAATACGTGATTAAATTTTCAATAACATTTTTAATTTTTATAGTCACAATTGACAATTTAATGAGAAATGGTACTAGCATAAAAAATTTTTTATGTTGGTTTTATTTTTTATGTTGGTTTTTTATGTACTGTACTTTTTTGTGAACATAAATTTCTTGTTTTTTTTTTGGGGGGGGCTCATTTGCATGTACAGTAGAATCTCGATAATTCGAGCTAATTGGCGCTGACTGTACATCGAACTATAAAAAAAACTCTGAATTCGCGGAGAAATGGACAAAAATAAAGAATAGTATATTCTGTATTGTTTTAATTAGTCGAAATATTAAAACATTTAATAGTAAAAAGTGTTTCGAGTTTATCTCTATTAAGTTATCTCGCCATTCCTCTAGTTTCTCAGTGCTATTATACTCAGCTGCCAGTTTTTTAAGGTTTCACCATTTTCTAGTCTTTTGAAGGCCTCTAATTTAATTTTAATTGACACAAACTTTCTTTTAGGTTTTTCGCTAATCGTTACAAAACATAATCAAAACTTAAAAAACTAAACACTTTTAACAGAAACCGTAAAGAATGCACTCGCTAATCGACAATGTTATATAAAACACCGATATGCGTAGCACGCGTACTTCCATGGGAACTGACAGTCTATTATCAAAATTGAACTGTTTTTAGAATAACAAGAGGGGGTGAAAGTCAAGTATGGAGTGTATGTCTGAGCTGACACGAGATATGAGCGTCGTCTGCGAGACCCAATGTTGACCTACCCGTGAGTTGTGGTGTGTCGCCAAGTGAACGCAAGCCAGCCACTTCGATCCCTTGCCGCCTTCGAAAGACTAGTTGGCACTTTAAACGTATTATTGGTGGTTCAAAGTAATTTTAAAGGCGTGCTACAATCAATGTTTTAAAAACCTTAAAATAGTAAAAAAAAGCTGTTTTTTTTTTTATTTTGCAAACACAGCTCGAACTACTGAGGCTCGAATTGTCGAAGTTCTACTGTACCAACAAATTCAATTTCCCGATTACATCTCTTTTCGTAGATGTAAATTTTGTTGACCAACTTCCTCCACTAACTCAAAAGAAATGTTAGAAGACCAACATTAATAAATGGTAATTTTATTTTGTTTTGTATCATAATAAACTACCGTAAAACGGGGTCAATAGGGACAATTTTGAGTATTATTTTGATATAATTTAGCTTCCAAACTATATAACACCCAATCTTCATGCTTAAAAGTTGGTCTTTGTTCTTAGGCACACATACATACATTTATTTTTCTTCTCCAGTTACGTCTGATTTTTTTATTGATTTTTTTAAACGCTGTCCCTATTTCCCCCAATGTCGGGGTCAATAGGGACAGCCAATTATTTTGTACATAAATGCCTGTTAGGTGTTATGGGGTCTGTAGGGACAGTAAACTTATTTTTTTTAAATACCTTAACTCAATGGCTACTAACATAGGGTATAAAAAGTTCTGAGAGTTTATCTCAGTCATAGTTTTCTAGAGTAGAATATAACCTTAATTGTGTCACCGAGTTTAAAAGTATACAACAAAATATATTCATTGGAGAAAAATATCAATATTTTCCCCAGTTTTTGTCCCTATTCACCCCATTTTACTGTACATATGTTTGAGGTTTCACGAATTCAGAGCAATTTAAAAAAAACTATTTAGGCATTTTCAGGTTTTAGAAGTCACTTAATATGGTGGCTCAAAACGTCATTCTGAAAGAGTTAATAATAATAACAATATGTATGTTTTTGTTTCAACTACTAATTAATGCTTATGGTTTGTTCAGAACTATAGAACCTTCGGTCGAACTAGACCAAACTCTTGGTACAACGGGAGGTCCAACGTTATTGCAAACCAAATTGCAAAGAGTAGAGTCAAAAATGCAGTAAGAGTCCTCAATAAAATGCCCAATCAGGTAAGCTTTTCTTACTACTCCTACTCCAGTCTATTGTATTAATTTCATGATACAATTTTAGCTAAGTTTGGATAAAAAGCTGTCTGTAACAAATGCACGCTATATAAAGTTAACAAAGACAATCCTCAGAGAGGGAAATGCATATAGGAAATTTAACTCTTCAATGCAGGAAATTTTCACATCCACCTTCACTATCACTTGACTTAAGGGCCTGCTCCAGTAAACGAGAAAGGAACCGGAAACGCAACCTTCTCTCTATAACCGTATCTAAATAGTGCAATTTCTTGCAGCTGAGCGCTTTGACATTGCCTCATTTCAAACCATTTTATAAATCCTTCTTTTGTAATTGAGTGCTGAAAAAAAAACTGAATATTCTTTATAAAATTTCGGATCCGGCTTGCAAATTACTCTTCATTATTAATTTTTTACTGTGTTAGGAAAAAAATTCAAACTTTCTACTTACAAAATGTCAATTGCATTACAAAAGAAAGGCATTTAAAAAAATCTAAAGTGCAAAACGGATGCGTATTGTAATTGTGCTTAAAATGAGACTTTGCAAACAATTTTATGATCAAAAATAAACAAAATAAATGGTTTGAAATTTAACATTGCTCTTATGGGATAAAAATCCAAGCTGGCCGCCACTACAGCAGACCCTTAAGCTGAACTTCATCCAACCATTTATTTGTCTATACAGTGTAACATTTCCATAAACTGGGATGTTATAATTCATTAAAAATTAAAGGATTTGTGGTTAAAAGAACAGCAACATGCAAGATTTGTAAAAGCCTAGATCCAATAACCTCAAAATTCGATTTTAGAAAGACAGATTATTTAAAACTTTGGGATTTAGAATTATAACCGAATCATTATAAAATCACATCTTATAAATGACTATAGCTAAAATAAATAGAACTTACCTTTCTTCTGAAACAAATAAATAACAAAAAAACAAATTTATTTATAACCCAAATGAAAGCATAAGAATTATTTTACTGTTCTTGTATGAAATCGTATTTCAAATGAATAAGTAGTATAAGAATAAATCCAAAGGTTGTAAGTTTATCTATCTATATAAAAGCGAAGTGGCACTGATCGTTCATCAGCAGAACTAAAAATCTACTGAACCAAATGAGTTCAAATTTGGCATGCATGTTCAGTTGGACCTTTAGACGCGCACTAAGAACGGATTTTGAAAACATCCCAAAGATACGCCCAATATTCGCGTTTTTCTAGCGATTTTTTGCGTTTTCTCAGCTTTTTCGAGAACTAATTGGCAGAAAATGTTGAAATTTTGTACTTAGGTTCGTTTAAGGCCTAAAAGTAGTCTGTTAAAAAATGTTTGAGATTCTCCCAAAATTACGCCAGAAATAGGCGTTTTTGCATTTTTCCTTGCGTTTTCAATGCGTTTTTGATCATCCTCAAATTACGCCCGAACGGGACGGGTTGAAATGAAATTTGGTATGTAGCTTCCTCTAGGGCCTTAGACACTCTCTAAGAAAGGGTATGAAAAATTTTGAAATTTTAGGAGGGGTTTGGGGGGATCAAAGTTAATAAAATCATAATTTCAGATCTTTTATTATTATGACAATAGTGCTTTTATTATTTAAGATCTATATATATAAAAGCCAAATATATATAACTGAACTATATATCACTAAATAGCTTGGGCTATTGGTCTAAATGATTTCTGTTTTAATAGAATTATAAAAGTTTAAACTTCTGTTATTGTATACTGATACCGAACTTACGCTGCACTGATGTGTGGAAATGCAGACAGCAGTGATAATGAACTTAAAGCACTGATACGTCATGGACCCGTGTAAATGAACCTTTAGGCTTTCAAATGACTGCATGACCATTCTTTGTAAAGAAAGTTTAAAATAATTTAATTCGGCAACTTTTTGTTCCAGAATGGCATCCGTTACAATCCGTACAGAGCTATAAGAAGACAGACAATGCGTAGGCAGTAAGTACAGTTACTTGAACTTCAAGTTTTCAAATAATTTAAGATTGCTAGGATTAAAATCACCTTCGAGTTATAGAATTTTTCAAGGACATATTATGTTTGTTTCCATGTGTGCCCATACCTATGGGCAGAGGAGGACCACCCCCCCCCCCCCTAGCTCCCAGGGAAAAGAAAATATGTATATTATTAATTATAGTCAGGTATTTTTTCTTTAAAGAGATCAGTACTAAAATATGTTTTAAATGTTATTTGCCGTATGATTTTACATATACTTATTTTATTTTTTACAAGATTTCAAATGAGCTGCTAGGTCACTACTGGTGCGGTTTCTAGGAGTGTTATAGGTCTTTGAATACTCACTGACGGTGTAAAGGTACTCGATGCTGTGTGGGTTAATATTTCACCTGAACATCCAAATTGGCTTCCCAAATTTTAAAAGTTTTCTTGGGGAGGTTAAAAATATCCCTGGACTCCTTAACACGTTCACTGCTATGCAAATTTCGTATTTCCTATGCTAGGAGCTGACGTTTTACTTTTTATATTTATATTCTAAATGAGTAGAAATTACTTTATTTTTGAACCTTTTTACTTAATAATCACTAATATTTTAAAGCGGACGCACATGTGCGTCCATAGCACATAGGCTTAAAATTGGCGTGCGAAGCACACAATGCACTGTGTATTGAAAATACTCCCAATACGGGGGTTGGCGTTTTGTATTGAAAATACTCCCAATACGCACTGCTCAGTGCGTCAGCCGCTTCTCATAGTGTTCAGTGTCAAGCTCACGTGTGCGTCCTTAGCAGTGAACGTGTTACGCCCCATACCCCAGATGGGCGCCCACGTTTGTTTCAAATGTGTTCCGATTAAATTTTGTATTCCTGTAAGTACTCGAATTGAAATGTACCGCGGCATTGCTGTTGCCCCTTGGTTAGTAACGCCTCATGTGCTGCGGCAGCCTTCCCATGCGCCAATAATAGCAACAACGCAATGGGTTTGATATTTGAATTTATATAGGAAGGCCGCAACTATTGTCCGTTTACAGTTTAGTTGATAGCATGGGCAGGCATTGTCCATGCTATTCAAACGGAGATCTTACGTTAGTAGTATACAAACTTTAGGGAAATCTTTATATTCAAAATTTGTTATCAAAATTAATTAAGGATTGAGAAAAATAATCACCAACTTTAGTTTACAGAAAACATCAGAGCATTATTGGTGATGTACTATCTGTCATTACCTAAATTCTGATGTATAGTACTGTAGTGATTATTTGGAGAGTAAATTATTTTATTTTTAGTTGCATGGTTCTTGGATTCCAAGTCACTTTGAATAATATTATATAGGATAATATATTAATAATAATATTAAATATCACCTTTTAATGTTCCGTCTTGTGACTTTTTTGGTCGTTCGAATGTTTTACAGCGCGTTTCGGGACCGCAATCCCATTGTCAAGTACACTTACACAAACACAATAAAACACATAACACGTTTAAAAAACACACAAAAACACCACAGTTACAACACTTTAAAAAAAAAACCTACTTGTGCCGGACAATTATTCATCGTGTAGGTCGTAGTGTGGTCCATGGTACACTGTCGTAAACAGTCAAACAAAATATAGTACTGTAGTTAGAAAACCGGTTTAAAATAGCCTAGGGCTGTGTCATATAAACTATTACTTTTAAAATACAGCTGATCATTTAATAATTTAAACGGATTGTTATTAAACTCCTTATAAATTTCGAATTCTTCTAAGGCGTTCAAAAGTCTACCTTTTTTGCAAATATGAAGTGGAACCAGAAGTGCACCATGGACCACACTACGACCTACACGATGAATAATTGTCCGGCACAATTAGGTTTTTTTTTTAAAGTGTTGTAACTGTGGTGTTTTTGTGTGTTTTTTAAACGGGTGATTCCATATCAAATCAACACAGTCATTTTACCTGACCATCTCAGATTTCAATGAAATTTGGTATACTGGTACACCCCATAGAGATTAAGAAATGTACCAAATTTCAACTTGATATCTCTATTAGTTTTAAAGTTACGCCTCGTTAAAGTATTCAAAAAACGCTCAAAATCGACCCGTTATGGATACTTTAAACTGCTATAGCTCCTCTCAGAATCAAGCTAGAAAGATGGGAGAGGTGTCATTTTGCAGCATTTTTCAAGCCCTTTCTAAAAATGTATAACACTATAGGGGTCTAAATACAATTTTTTTTAACAATTTCAAAATCAAAAATTAAATTTCAAATTTTTCAAAATGCGACGCTTTAAAAATTTTGAAAAAATTCTTAAATAGTCCTTGTATTGTTAATTGATGGTATAAATTTCATTATGGGATGATAATGGGTTCTTACAGAAAAATGCATTTGAAAACATGCTTACACTACAATTTCCACTATAACGCCTCATTGGTATCGTAAGGGCTAAGAGTATCTTAGATTGTAAACAAAGATTATGTGAAATTTATATGAGAGACTAAGAAATTACCTCTATATTTCAATGATATTTAATTTTTACGACCTCATTTTTAAAGCAAAATTTAATTATTTGAAAGCTTTAGACATATATATTGTTAGTAGAAAAAGGAGCCGTTTTAACAAAAAATTTTAGCTAGGCGAAATTTAAGATAAATATACACATGAAGTTTTTGGTAAGTGGGCTACTATTTAAACACGTCATTGTTAATATATATAATAAACTTCTGAAAACACTACTTTGATATTTAAAAAAATAAGTTCACATTCATAATGTCTATATACATAACAGAAAAAAACTTACATAATGATTAACTTGTGCAGCCTTTTTCTTAATCTCTTCAAAAGGTTTTGTTGAAGTCGGTGAAGGCTTGGTTGTTTTTGTTTTGTTCTTCATTCGACAATTTGTAAGTTCGGCCGGTTGGAGTTACTGGATTAACTTTGCTCAGCACATGTGTTACAGGAAGCCAAAGAATATCTCGTCTTCTAGGGAAAGAAAAGCTAGGTGATGGACCAGCTGGGTTTAAAAATGAAACCTTTACTTCATCTTTTTTAAGCACATAGGCCAGCCACCAGTTGTTATCATAGATGATAGTTACATACCCACTGATTTCTGCTAAACTCAAACGATCCTGAATCGTTGTAACAGTTTCAATTTTAAACTTAGAGAATTCCGAGAAAACTTACTTTAATTTTGCTGTTATTAGAAGGGATAGGAATGAATGCATGGAGTTTTTGAGTCACTTCAATTGTCACTGATTTTTTCAGCCGATTTTCCAAGTGCCTCTCAGTTTCAATGTACTCCTGTTGTGTAACGTAAACAAAATTTGCCACAAAAATATTTTGCATTGCCCACTCGTACAGGTGGAATGGTGTTTGAATTTGGTCGTCATAAGGCCTTTGCAAGCTGGTTCTGGCGGTTAATCTCTTCACAACTCCTCCAACACCATCACAAGCACTTTTACCAAGGGCGGTGGCTGAAAAATGCCACTCAGCATCAATTTTAAAGTCTTTTGAATGAAAGCTTAGATTGGTGAAGTTTTTCCGGTTCTTGTACTGCGCGGCGGACCCATCAGAGAAGTAATATATTTTGGATATATCGTCTCCAAATCTGTCTTTCATAAACTTTACCAGTTTCCTTTGAAAGCAATTAATACACTGCTATAGTATTGTGTTCTAGAACCTCGAAAATTATAACAAAGCTTACATGTTTTGTTTTTTCCTCCCTTTTATAGTAGACCACAAATGGATGTACTGTTGCTTGTCCACTGTTCCAATGATAGCTTTGTGCTTCATCTTGAAGCACAAAGCTGTAGTTCTTTCACAAAACAAAAGTACTTTCAATTACCTTATAAAGCTTTATGTTATTAAGAATTATTAGTTCACCGTCACCAGCATTCTATAATAAAATTTGAATGTAAGCATTTTTTCAAATGCATTTTTCTTTGAGAACCCATTATGATCCCATAATGAAATTTATACCATCAATTAACAACTATACAAGGACTATTTGACAGTTTTTTCAAAATTTTTAAAGCGTCGCATTTTGAAAAATTTGAAATTTAATTTTTGATTTTGAAATTGTTAAACAAATTTGTATTAAGACCCCTATAGTATTATACATTTTTAGAAAGGGCTTGAAAAATGCTGCAAAATGACACCTCTCCCATCTTTCTAGCTTGATTCTGTGAGGTGCTATAGCAGCTTAAAGTTTCCATAACAGGTCAATTTTGAGCTTTTTTTGAAAACTTTAACGAGGCGTAACTTTGAAACTAATAGGGATATCAAGTTGAAATTTGGTATTTTTCTTAGTCTACATGTGATATACCAGTATACCAAATTTCGTTGAAATCGGATATGGTCAGGTAAAATTTTAATTTAAACTGTGTTGAGTTCATACGGAATGACCCAAACGTGTTATGTGTTTTATTGTGTTTGTGTAAGTGTACTTGACCATGGGATTGCGGTCCCGAAACGCGTCGTAAAACATTCGAACGACCAAAAAAGTCACAAGACGGAACATTAAAAGGTAATTTAATATTATTATTAATATATTATCCTATATAAAATTATTTTATTTGGGAGAATATATTTGCTTTCAGAAAACAACTTGTTAGAATTGAAATGGCACAACATTACAGCAATAAATGTTAGAATAAAACTAATGTAATGTTAGATTTTTGTAGTTTAAACTTCATAATGGGGTTTACTTAAACATGAGGTACGTTACTGAAACAAAGGAATTTGGATCTTGAATTAAACACTGAGACAAGGATATTCATAATTCAATTTTGTAGTGAATAGGAGCCCATGTAGTTAGGTGAGGTAGTAGCGCGGCAAGCCTCCACAAGGCCCATGTTGTCGACTAAACTGTGAACGGACGATAGGGGAGTGCGAGATTGACTTTTTTGATTCAAGACGACAATGGGATATTTTAGGAACAATAACGAACCAAAATGTTAATCTTGAGTTCAGAGCGAGAAGTGTCAATTACTTTTTACATCATTGAAAGAAATATGATGTGTATGGTGATAAGTTAATTATTAATAATAATAATAAAGTTCTTTTTATTTTGCTATTGCTACTAAGTTTATGAAAGATACTAGCAGGTACCCATGGCTTCGCACACGGTCCAAAGTTTCGGCGCATAGTAATAAATGTTTGTTGTTTTATGGGTTGTTATTACATTTTCACCCCTTGGCAGCACGCTATAAAATGAAGCTATGATTTACATAGTATATATGTATTGTAAGAAATAAATGTACCAATTTCCAGCTCTCAAGCTTAATGGGAAGTGTAATAATTAATTTGTATTGTTTTTAGCAGTACACTAAAAAATACAAATATGGTTTACTTTTTATTATATAAATCTTGTAAGAAATAAATGTACAAATTTCCAGCTCTCTAGTCTTAAGTGAAGTATAATAATAAATATTTATTGTTTTAGGGGTTGTTTCAAACCTTAAATCTAAATGAATGCTAGCCTATGTCTCATTCCAGGTCATGATCTATATGTGTGCCAAATTTCATTCAAATCCATCCAGTAGTTTTTACGTGATTGAGTAACACACACACAGACAGACACCATTAGATTTTTATATAATAGTATAGATTACACATATAATGTATCTCATAGATATGTACTTTAACCCTCCCAGTGGCAGACTGCCCGAAGTGACGTTCTCTCAGGCGCAAGATACAGCTATTTCGACAATTAGCGAGAATTTGCATAAGCGATAATTTAACCCACTTAGAATCATCCAATCACAATAAAACTGGCACCATTGGAAAGAAAATGAATCAAACTTTAATTTTTGTATTTACAACTGTAACGGAGATATTGGTGAACACCAATATTCCAAAATTATTAAAACAAAAATTTTAAAACATAAAAATATAAAAT
The DNA here is from genome assembly GCA_018207615.1 of Philaenus spumarius. Lineage (NCBI taxonomy): Eukaryota > Metazoa > Arthropoda > Insecta > Hemiptera > Aphrophoridae > Philaenus > Philaenus spumarius. Next base: position 127,822 of record JAGFPH010001984.1, read on the forward strand.
TAATTCAAAAGACCAAGTTGATTAGAGAAACAGGATATATGACAACACGTGCAAGGCATTGAATTTCACCTAACAGCAGCAAAGGCATTGAACTTTACAAACAGCATATTAGGCATTGTACAAGTGGTCTACGTGTGAAATTATGCACATTCGGTAAATTAATTCGGCAATACTTAATAACCAATCAGAGCAACAAAATTGACTTTCAGAAATTAACAAATTCAAATGAACCAATAAAAGAGAGGCATGGAAGTACAAAAAAGGAAGTGGGAAATCTGGGTGAGTGAACTAGGGTCTGTTCAAAATTAATCTTCAAAGAAGGAACACATAAAATAATCAATCAAGCTCTAGTATAAGAAGTCTTTTTGAAGTTCAATCCCGAGGTAGTTAACAAATAAAATATAAATATCTAATCCAGTGTAGTGTCATGTGAAAATTCAGATTTAATATAAAAGGAAGTGTTGAGTGAAAAATCTAAATAAATTGTGTAGTGAAAGTGTACGAAAGGGTGGAGAGTAATGTAAGTAATCTTAAACTTTTATTAATGTAAGTCAGATCTCAATAGGTCAGAAAATCAGAACAACCGAAATCATATACTGAATTAGAAATTAATTAATCTCATTTTGGAATATATAAAGAGTTGGAATACAAGTGAGACACTTGTTATATAATTTTAAATAGATAAATAGTAAAATAACATATTGCATTTTTGTCGAAGCCTCATATGTATATGAAAGAATATAATGTCAAACAAATATAATTGATAACAATTTTAAATAGTAGATATTAGGATTTTAAAAATAGGTATTACATTTGTTGTTAGTCTTAAGGAAGTTTCATGTTTACTTGTCTTATGGAATTTGTTTCTTTTGAGAGTTGGCCAACTCAAATTTCATGTTATATTTATTTTATCAAAGTAAATTGTAGCGTCAATAACTGTAGAAACATTGGTTCATAATATAGGAACATATTTTGATCTAAACTTTGTACTTATTTCTATCCAGTTTCATTTGGAGTCAGCCCACATGCCAAGCACATCTTGACTCTTTAACAAGTCTGGTGGAAGCCCCAAAATAATTAAATTCTTTAGTGAAGTTAGTCCTACATAACTGTCTAAACATTCTGCTTAAAGTAACGATAATAAATTAAAGAATTAACTTACAAAGGAAAAACCTGACACAACTTTTTCGTAAAACGTATATTTACATACGTAATCATCGTTTTAAAATATGCAAATCTGTCTACAGCTCTTTCCGTGCGCGAATTGCATACAATTGTACTGTTATTTCCCACTTCTTCAACGTTTAAGACAGTCTACACTAATATTTCTTTGGCAATTATAACGATACCATTGGATTCGTCATGATTTTATCTTGCTGTTGGTGTCTTCCAATCAGATGTCACTGTAAAATTACTATTTTATTGAAGAATCACTGTAAACCCTTGCGATTGGACAGTCTCTCAACCAATAAACAGGCCATTTGTCAATCGATATTGGGAAGGCAGTGCCTTATGTTTTGACAGATTTCTTTACACGATTTTGTAGAGCAAAGTCTGGAGTTTGAAACGGTAGTAAGTAATCCAGAAATAACCGGTTTTATGTCTGTCTAGTCGACAGTTTAAATGCCAGTTCTAGTGAGAAAGTCAAGCGCGTGGGTTCTCACGTTATACAAATGGGGACCTATATGCAGCGTGTAGGGTAGCGGCTTTTCATTTGATTGATATCATTTTGTTATTCAAATAAATATAACTCAAACACTTTTGTGAACTATGGAAAGACGAGTATACCGTTATTTTCTTTGATTTATCCTCTACACTTTGTTATAATAATATTTAATTTTTGGGCAAAGCATATATTAGTAAATGACGTTACAATCTAGGCCTAGGTTTGTTACCAGTCGTGTACTTGGAACATAAAAACTGTTTTTTTTTTCAAAATAAAAAATTTGAAATTGATAAATGTTTTTATACAGTTATATTTAGAACTAAATTACGAAACTTTTTTACGCTTACGAAAAAAATACAAAAAATGTTTACTACTTGTTATGTAGGCCTAAAGTTGAACTTTTTCCTTATGTTACTGAACATTTTTTGTTTCTTGAGCTAATAACTTTTACAATTTCAAAATAAACTAATTTTTAGTGGCATATTTGAATTCTTTGAAGTTTCTTCTACAAAAAATCTATTGAACACTTTTGGATTGGTGTTCATTTACTATTTTTGGCGAATTTTTAAAAATATGGTTGCAAAACGCTAAAAACAGGCTTTTCAATTTTAGCTTTAACCATGCCACTTGGAGGGTTAACCCTACAGACGTTGGAGTGCTCGATGGAGCAGTCTCAGCGCTTGGCCTTTGTCTCACACTGCTCAATTGACAACTCTGCTGCTTTGTATTGAATATTTCACCCGCTAAAAATCATCTAATCGCAATAAAACAGTTGAAAAGAAAATGATTTAAACTTAAATTTTTGTATTTACAATTTTTTCTAGAACGTATATTTGCATATGTAAGCTTTGTTTTTAAAATTGTAGTTTTCACAGTGCATTGTGTGCTTCGCACGCCAGCCCCCGTATTGGGAGTATCTCTAATACACAGTGCATTGCATGCTTCGCAAGCCTACCCCCGCATTGGGAGTATCTTCAATATACAAAGCATTGCGTGCTTCGCACACCATTCCGCATATTGAGAGTATTTTCTAAACACAATAATGTATTGCGTGCTTCGCACGCCTACCCCCGCATTGGGAGTATTTTTCAATACACAATGCATTGCGTGCCCCCCATTCCGCATATTGGGAGTATTTTCAATACACAGTGCATTGCGTGCTTCGCACGCCAATTCCCATATCGAAAGTATCTTCAATACACAATGCACACCAGTCCCTCGGTAAAATCCACCACATGGCTTTGAACCGGGTACTTTTATTTTATTTTACGTTTTGATTGATTTTGGGGGAACCAAGCGAGCTATAAGGTCGTGTAAAAAAACAAAATGTACAGAATAACATCCTACATTTATATTTTTAGAAAAAAATGTAAAAAAAAAATCATTCTCGTAGGAAAAATAGTTACTTCCGGTCAAAAAATGTGCTTATGGTTGTTGGATTTTTTTGGCTAACAAACCGTGCAAGCGATGTAGACAACCAACATATGTACCAAATTTGGACTAAATCGGACTTAAAATGCGACCGCTAGAGTGCGAACACATATATATATAAATATTAAATATTATATATGATTTTTAATGAAACCCCAAAACCTGTTCTGGGGATCACGATCAGTGCTCATTTGCCACTCCCGACCTTAGGTCTTACCATAACTTTCACTGCAATAGCTCATTTTTCTCTAATAATGCTGTATAATATTGTTAAATGAGGTCTAAAATATTGTCTTAGTTATTACTGTTTTGGTAGGGTATTTTCTTTTCCAACAGACTAACTTTAATGTACATGTCCTCAGGATTGGAAACACGGATGATATAGACAATTCCGGTCCCATTTCAATTAGCGTAAAGAATGAACACGCTTTTAAAGGATTATCTATTCAACGACTGGCTCAATTTAACCAGGCCAATGTGTCGCCTATGAGAAGATTAGGCGCAGGTGTGTCTTCAAACTTGTCGAAGCAGAATGACTACAGAAAAAAGTGGTAAGTCATCTAAAAATCTGTACTGTACTAGTCTTATGATATGGGGTGTGAGTAATAAACAGGAGTTGTCGATAACAGAACAACCTATATTATACGAATTGATCGGGACCTGATTAGTCTGTTAAATCGAGCATTCGCTGTGTATTGGAGTACAACACGGCATGTAACGTATTGCAATAAATAATTTTATCTTTACTTATAAATGAGGTAACTTTATTTGTCTTTTATTGACTATATCTTGGGGTTGTGAATTTGTAGACCTGATGCAAGCATGTGAAAGGATCGGATCAGGTTGAATGGCTTAAACAATCTGAAATCAACCTTGAACATTTATTAAATACCAATTTAAAACAAGTTAAACATATACACAAAACTGGTAAAATAATTAATTCATCAATAAATTTTACTTGAGAAGTTTATGAGTTATAAATTGCACTGTTCTATGTACCGTGGATTTTTATGTATATTAAAGACACTGTTCGGCGTTTCCACAAACCAATAGACTTAAAACGATTGATGTTTTCCTGGTGGATGTAACGTGCTGCGGTCTTGCCAGCCGTTTACAAACAAATTTATTAATAAAAGATAAAAAAAAATAAATAAATACAATTTTGACAAATTTTTTCTAAGTGAATTTAATAAAAAAATAACCTTTGCTGCGTAACAATTATTTGTAATATCATACCTTCAATTTATATACTTTACTTTATTAATATAATTATCAATTCAAAATACTACAAGACATTATTCCCTTAACCACAACAAAAACAATCAAACATAACCCCAAAATTGAAAATAGGTTATGTTGTAGTCAGATCTGTGTTTATCACAGTTGACTACCAAATCTCTATTACGCATTAATTTTTTACATCTATGCGTACAGTTAGTTAGCTACAGGGCGGACTGCCTTAGAAATATGACATCTATGTCTTTACACACAGAGGTCCTACCGCCAAAACATACCACTCCCGCCAACAACCGACGCCATTTTGTTCCATCTTAAATTACACTGACTTTAAGTTTTTTCATAACAAGGTTCGATTTACCATGAAGTACTTCTGGGAAGGAAAGGACTCAAATTAAGAAAGCATAGTAGTTGGCATTAACCCTTTAATGCCACATTTTAAATTTTAAACACACACAAAATAAAAGAAATATTGGCAAATCATATCCCATACTAAACAGGCTCAGACACTCAAACATACACACTAATTGTCAACCTTTTTGAATTTAAAACATAATATGTTGTAATATTATTACAATATAAATTATTAAAATGTTTAAATGCAGACTTAGTTAGACTTAAAATTATTACTTACGTATTCTTTATTTTATAGTGCACTTTTTATTAGAAAGAAAAACTTACAGCATTTTTGAAATGAATTTAAATTTAAAATAACCCCTTTATTAAAATTTTCCCCTTTACATTATGTTCGTAGCACTCTAGCCTCGCCGTATTTTATTCACTTAAACACTCGTTGAAAGGTTTATACGCGAAACATTATACCGACGCCATCACTCGAGATTTTCAAAGTTAGTTTTTTTTAAATACAAATCGTACGATTTACGACGTTTTACCAACTATATACACAGCACTGTCTCTAGTTGTGTTGACATATACTTTAGCAGTGTTTATACTTTAAACACCGCTAAAAACCACTTTCGTGAATACATTTCACTAGCGACCAGCAAACAGGTCTCACTCCTATGAGCTCTCAAGAACAAGTCAGACAAAGAATAGCGTCTTGGGCATCTCCCTCCTTCGAATATGACGTCACATCGCGTGCTTTTCCAGGGGGCCGCAAATATGTCTCCCTACGCTTACTAACGTATATGGCCAACATCACAAACCAAAATTCTGTCCTTGTTTATTGCAACATCACAAATCAAACTATGCATACTACCAACATAATAAATCAAATCTCTGTTCTTTCAATGTCTACAACTGTCTTTTCAATGTTTAATAACTGTGGGCTAGAAATCGAGTGAATCACTTCTTCAAGTTACTTTAACACTGTTCGATGTTTTGTATTTTAGATATTGTTAAATAAGATTGAATAGATTAAATAAGATTAAATTTAAAATTGAAATAAGATATTAAGTAAACTATTATTTTATGTTATTAGAAACGTCTGCATTTCCCCTTTGAATTTCTATGTTTATTATTTATTTATGAAATACTAAGTTTTTTTAAAATAGGCTAAAACGTCCAAAAATTTACATAGCGACTCCCTTTACGTTATACCCTTATTTAAATGATTAAAATCCCTGAAACTCACATATTGTAATACATGTGAGTTTCAGGGTTTTTAAACATTCAAATAAGAGTAACTTAAAAGGGGGTCGTAAGGTAAAGTTTGGACATTTAGCCTAATTTAAAAGATTTAGTTATTTCATAATATTAATGAACATAGAAATTCAAAGGGGGATTGCAGACAAAGTAAATTTCAATATTTTTTAACCATAAAAAAGTAATTTGCAGTACAATAGAACATAAATAAAAGTTACATAGAATTTAAAAATATTTTGTTGAGATAAAACAGAGTCGCTGTCATAACATAGCATTGACAACGGATGTACATCAAAAGGGAAATGAGTTTTCAACCTAGAAACGGAAGCAACTTTGGGAGGTGATGTTCAGTCAACACGCAATAACAATTATGATTGGTGGAGAGAAATCACGTGAGATTACGTCATTGCTGCACTAGAGGGTTTCCGCAAGTCATGTACAACTATCAATCGCTAGCTGGACTTTCTGTTGAACAGTTCACATTATCATGTGTTAAGTATATCGTTCCTGAAATATTGGAAAGTGCGGTATATTTGTTGGAAATGATGTAGAAACATTTCTATAGTAAAGTATAGACGATGTAGTCGTTTTAAAACGCATCCTGAAGAAATTCGGACGTTCGTAAGTGAGATAAAAACTTAAAGTAAAATCTGTGAAAGATAGCGTGGTCGCCACAAAGGACTAAAGAATGGCGGGCGGACAGAGTGCTTTGCAATGATAAAGAACAGTGTTTTTTCGGAGTGAGTTAGATCGACAAATCATGAGATAGTGCTACGAGTTATGAGGCTAAACAGTTCATAAAATAAAATCATATAATTAAAATATTTTGTGTTAAAGTAAATTCATTTTGTAATATTAAAATTCTTAAAGTGCACTATAAAAAGGAGAGCTCGTAAGTAATGAATCATTTCAATTTTAAGTCTGCAATCGAATCTTTTTATTATAAGTTTTTAGGATTAAGATGAAATCATTAATAATTTGTGTATGAATGAGTATATGATTCTGATTTTTAAGATAATGGCTTGCCAACCTAATTTAACTTGTTTATGTGTGGTTTTTGCTAATATAAAAATGGAGAATTAAAATATTAATGCCAACTACTATGACTTCTTAATTTGAGTTTTTCTCCTTTCCAGAAGTACTTTATGGTAAGTGAACCCTGTGATAATAGTAAATTCAGTTTTAGTTTTCTTTGTGTATAATTCAAAATGGCGTCAGTCTTTGGTGAACACGAGACGTTTTGGAGGTAAAGTTCTCATGCGCAAAAACATGGAGGCTGAACTTCCGGACGAGTCCATTTGTAACCGGAGAACTGTAGTCACAGATGAAATAGGTTTATGTGTAACAGAGATTTAGAGATCAACTGTGTTAGACACAGATGTGATCATAATATAAACTAACTTCAATTTTGGGGTTATGTTTGATTGTTTATGTTTTGAATAAGGGAATAAGGTGTTATAATATTTTGAAGTGATAATTTAATTAAATAAATAAAGTAAATGGATTGAAGATAGGATATAATAAATAATTGTTACACAGTAAAGGTATTTTTTTTAATTAAAAATAACTCAGAAATATTTTTCTCAAAATTAAATTTTTATTTTTCATTTTTTTTTATTTTTCATTAATAAATTTGTTTGTAAACGGCTTGCATAGTGGCAGCACGTTACAATATATTACATGGATGAACGTGGTTCCACGCTGATCTGTAAGTTGTACGTAGTCTCGTGGTCATAATTACAGATGGTGAAATCCCAAGTACCTTTATTGCTAAAAATCGCCTCAATTTTGCGATTTATGTTCATTGGTGTTGTTGATGAAATTCGTTGTGACTATCTAATGTAGATTAACATTAACAGTAATCCCTCGACATTCGCGGGCTTGGTATTCGCTGTTGCTAAAACAAGAAAAAATACTATATTAAATAGCAATAAAGTACATATAAAATTCGCAAATTATTACAGTGTATGTACTGTAATTATTTTTGTAAGAATTTAATAACATTGTATAAATACCGCATTTGCGAAACACTCACAAATACAACAAAACATACAAGATGGGATTTCCCTACAACACACCTCTGCGTGAATACAAGTGGACTTTTGCAAATGAAGGTCAATGGCATATTGTACTGTACAGTGAACAGTGATTTAGTGGGCGACATCAATTTAGTGTACAGCAAGGC